>JAIUZE010018948.1:0-22878 GCA_022085475.1 Heliosperma pusillum
ACCGAACAAACTAAATAAAAAAGTCTTTGAAATCCAATGTAATAATCTCATAATGAAAGTCTAGACAACTAAGACACAACGGAAGTTAAAGACTCTTCATCCAACGGCAATCCCATCCAATCCCAACGGATGCACAAATGGAATACCTGCTAAAATCGTGCTCAACATTCCCCAATGGATAACAACATATTTAAGAACGGAGAAGGAGTTAGTACATACATACAAAAACCATATCAAAACAACAACCACAGAACCACATCAAATATCAGTATCATCTCCAAACTCCGGTAACTGAGATCCAGTCAAAACAGTAACCCCTGCCAGTGTCAAACTGCATATCTGAACACCATATCTCCTACCGATGTCAGACCGCATCACTAGATATCAAAATCCCTGCTCCTCGCAAAGAGAGTTCCCTGCTCATTAATGTGCACATCCCCCTTGTGACGGGAGTCACAGGAGGCGAAACTTATGGTTTTGAAACTATCTCCTGTCATTGAACCACCAAAATTGATCACAATCACGGTCAGAATCACAATCACAGTCATTGTAGATCACATCACAACCAACATCAATCACAAACGATATCAATCAATATACAAATGTACCGAGTAGAGAATCTCTACCTCAAAGCAATTCCGCAAGAACGATAAGCAAGACTAGAACCATTTTTCTATGAATTATCCTCATATAACAAATCTAGGATCAACAATTATTCATGACTACTAAACTTAACCCTAATTCAGATTAGGGTTCTAACAACTCTACTCCAAAGACAATAATATTGTATTAGAGATCTTGGACTTACAATCGAATGACGCACGATCAAGACGGACTAGCAAAAAGGCAATCTTTAAAATTGGCAATGGTTTTAAAGTGATTAAGGGTGTTTAGAGACTGATTAGGGTTGATAAATTTATTTAAGAAACTGACGGAATATAATTATAACCCTTAATCATCTTAATTTAAAACTGTTCTAAAACCCGACAGACCGCCGCACTCGGTCGAGTGCAAAAGAGACCAGGCAGAAGCTTGCCTAAGCAACATACGCAACTACTCGGTCCAATACCCCTTACTTGACCGAGTACCAAGATACCAGAGAACTGATTATTACACTATGCTCAACACCAGGACATAAATAAAGTGTTAAGTCTAAAAATAACATCACTAAGTAAAGGGTATACTAAAGGAGACAGCCAAGTGTTGTAAATAAAAACAAGGTTTCAATTTTGTGTTTTCATTTCATTATGATTTGCTAGGTTTATATTGTATGCCTTTCATAGGCATATGAGTTACAATATTGGACGTCCAAAGTTCATTCAAAGGCTTATAAAACATGATATAAAAGTACAATACAACTAGCATACAATTTTAAAAGATAGCCAACAAATAGACTACGTACACAGGTAAAAGCAATATAAAGCTGTTGTTGTTTTGTTTGCTAGCTTCTTAGCTTCTTTCTGAAAGCTGAAGTAATACCTTGGGATATGGCCTTGGCTGTTTCCATGCTTCAAGGACAAGGTGTTATAAAGCCTTTCACGTCATCCCTTGATGTTTTTTAACTATAAATAACGAAAAAGTAAGCCCTTGGATAAGATGGAGCTGACTTGATCCCCATCCAGATAAATGGACTTCGACTTAGTTTACCCTGCATTTGTATTGATAAAGATCAAAAATCCCTCAGAAACATCTCTTCATAAGACCCTTAATTAGTGGGATTGTGCCTTAGAACCATTAAACTTTCAACAATAGTAGCTTTGGGCCTTGTACAAGCTGTTGGACTCTCCATGGGCTGTTAGAATGGTTCGGAGGACTGTTTGCTTTGAACTTATGTTGTATATACTGCTCAAAAGGATTTCGAATCGATTAAGTCCAAGTTATGTGAGGCACTAGTATTAGCTTTGCCAGACTTTTCATAACCTTTCCAGGTTTAATGTGATATTAGTGATTTTGGTATTGGGGCTGTTCTTATTCAAGGGAAGAGACAGATTGCTTACTTATTCAAAATGATCGGTGGTGCTCATTCGAATAATTTGACTTACGCCATGGAATTTTATGTGATCGTAAGAGCACTCGAGTCATTTTTTGTTACATTTCGATCATGAATCCCTGAGGTATATTAACGGTCAGCAAAAGTGAAATATCCGTCATGCTAAATGGATAGAATTTCTACAATATTTTTACTTCTCATCCAAATATAAAGATGGGAAGAATGTTGTGGCTAATGCTTTATTACGACGATATGCACTGATTTCTACCTTAGAAGTCAGGTTGCTTGGGTCTGAGCTTAGGATTTAAGTGAAGTAATGGTAGTAGAGCCAGAATAAAACTTACCTATAATCTTTGGATTGGACTGGATTAATTTGTTTGTTAACTTATAGATTAAGTTTAGTATTTTACTCCCTCCTTTTCAGCCAATTCTATACATATTCCTACTTGGGCCTTTCTATTCATTTCTATACATTTCCTATTTGGTCCAATATTTAACCCATTAGAAGACTAAAATACCCCCACCTAATTTACTACCTCCCACCCACCCAAATAATAAACCCTACCTTACTCTTCATCCGCCTCCTTCCTTACTCATTATTCCTGCCTCTTCATTTCATCACCATCACCATCAATTCATTTCATCACCCTCATCCTTATTTTCATTTCTTGATTTTCTCATCACCATCAACATTTATCATATCAAAAATTATGAATCTCCATCCGTCTCCCTCCCTCTCTCCTCTTATCCGCCTCCTTCCCTTATATCCTTAGCATCATCAATAATCATCATCAAAAACTGATCATCGTCATCAATCATCGTCATAAACCATCGTCATAAATCATCATCGTCACCAATCATCATCAATAATCATCAACAACCCATCTCATGCGATGTCGTCCTCAAAGAATAACGATGGGGATACGGGTTTTACGGTGAAGAAGGAGTCGTCCGATGTCCGATCTCCTGCGATGTCGTCCTCAAAAATTTTGGCAGGGATTTTTGGAGCCAAAAACAGTGGACCAGAATTTTTGGAGTCAAAAATATCTATCAACAAGACAAAATACAAAAGTCAAATAAGCTAAAAGTAAGGGTACAAAAGTAATTTAAGCATCATACCCCACTAACTTTTATACTACCTTAATCCTTGTGCCAAAATGATATGTATAGAATTGGCTGAAAAAGGAGGGAGTATTAATTTTCTGCGTAGCTTAGGATTTTCTTATTAGCGAGTCATATCCTATTTCAACTACTTTTGCATATTATATTTATTTCAGTCAAGCAGTAATAATAATATAGTAAAAAAGATGAAGGTTGATCAATTTTTTAGATTTGAGACGACACTCCAGATCTTTGATTTAAGTTAAATAAATCTTTAAGATGATTCAATCGCTTCAAATTAATAGGTCTTTAACTTAAGCACCCATTGTTCGAGATATAGGGCTTTTTGAAGCAAATATCCCCACAAAATAAAACTAGTCCCTCGATTCACGAGTTAGGAGTTCAATCCTCACTAACATCATCATTCGTTTAATCAAATCTTCGTCTAGCATTCAAGCGAGGTAGTTCGTTTGTAGGGAATCATTAGTTCTCATTCAAGGTTGAATAACGATCTAAATATCCTATATTGTTTTTTAATTGTTAGATTGTCACGCCTATCACGTGAAAATTTTCTAGTTTGTTAAAATCCGTTATTCACTTCCGCCATCATACCAGTTTATGTAAGATTGGACGTTAAATAATTGTGATGTAAGCATGCACTTTATTTAAATATTTCATTTTCAATTTAGTGTAATTGTGAAGGTAGTTAGGTCAGTCAAGAAAGTTATTTTGCGTGTGTAACTTAGTTGCAACAATCTTTAACTTGAATTTTTGAGTAAGGTTGCGATCTGCGTCAAAACAAACTAAAACATGAAATTGTGGCTTGTTTTGTGAACTACTTCTTTCAAAGTGTGATACATGGGTATATTCCGAACAATCGAGTTTGGGCCTCCGATTTTATTTATAAAATTTTCTTGATGAAGTTAATTAATTATTCGGTAAGATATTATTTGGAACACCAACTTACGAGTCAAGGGTGCTTTCATATGACTTAAGACTTGGAGTAAACAATCTAAGTGATTGTTACATAATTGCAGCAATAAAACATATGAAGCCAGGCTCTTTTTGTGGTATAAGTGAACTGGTTTTTGTAACAAATAAGTAAATGATAGGATGGAAGATAAAAAAAAAACTAAGCAAAATACAAGTTGGTCTTAATTCTCATGTTTAAACCTGTAAGATAGGACACAAGAATCAGGGCAGAAAACCCTGAACTCGGAATTATCAAGACTAGCACAGATAATTACAAGTTTTGTGAGTGCCAAGCTTAACTTAATCACTAAGACTAGCATAAGTGAATAAGTTAATCTCAGACCAACAAACTAAGAATAGCACAATATTTTGAGGGTTGTCAACCAAGCAATACACATGCTAAATGAAAATGGATTAAAACTCTATAGTTTTGTATTCATTTGAATATGATTATTATGAAGGTTATAAGGCCTTTATATAGGCATTACAATCTGATCTCAACCCTTGAATCTAGCTAATATCTAAGGGGTAGAAGCCCTTAAATAAGGAGCTAAATCAACATAAAAAGTCTTCTAATACAACTAGTACAATAGCGAGGAAAAACATACTAAAAGGTTGTCACAAGCTCAACCAAACATACCAAAAGGCTGTCAATAGATGAAATCAGGCTTTTGAGAGTTGTTTGGTTTCGTTTTGCTACCATATGAGGCTCACGTGTTTAGAAACATTTATGGACAAAGTTAACTCATTTGCCGTGCCATTTAAGTTATGCCTAATAGGCACGAATGCTCTTGTTGAACACAAATGCAAAACCAACAAAGACAAAGCATTTCAGAAATCACATTGGACTTTCAGGTTGCGCAACTCCTAGCTCAAGCTGAATTACAATGCCCATGATATCTTATCTTAAAATTAATGATGTTAGCATTCAAATCCAAAAATAATCACCTACAATAGTTGCAATAGAATTATTCAGAAAACAAGCTAAAACAACACAAATTGAGCCAAGGACATATACTTAGAAGTTTGCTCTGTTTTTTTTCGACTGAATGCTAAAAGAAGGAGATAGAACCTTAACGAAAGCACAAAGGTTCATGTTTTGAGAGGTGTTTCTGGCGTTTTCTGAGGAAGGTTCCCTGGACAAAAAGTTAGTAGACCCTCCATAGAACCAAGCCCCATAGTTGGTTTGAAGTTCCAAATCTTGGAAGTTACCCTGAGACCCTCCCCAAGGTGCTGCTGCTACCTGAATTTCTTGAGGTTTTGTTGGCTTGTTTTGTGAGTCTGTCTTATGTCTTGGCTGGCCCTAGCTCGTGTCATGGATATCAATGGCTCGTGTCATGGCTTGTTTGCTTGGGCCTGGACTATACAAAGCATTAAGATAGTTTTTGGCATAGGGTGAGGTTGATATTGGAACATGGTTGGACTGATCATAGGTTGGCTGGTCTTGTCTTTGAGCTTGGCATTGAACTCCTATTGCAACCCCTCCTTCTTGAAAAAGATTTGCCCTCAAATCTTCTTCATCCTCAGAGTCCTCCTGATAATGACTTAGATCCCCCACATTGAATGTCCCATGCACCTCATAATCTCCTGGTAAATCTATCTTGTAAGCATTAGGTCCTACCCTTTCAAGCACCTCAAAAGGACCATCAGCTCTTGGCATGAGTTTGTTTTTCCTTTTCTCTGGAAACCTTTCTTTCCTTAAGTGCAACCACACCATATCTCCTGCCTTGAACTCCCTAGCTATCTTTGGTCCTTTGGCTTTTGAGTTATACATCGTATTTTGTCTTCTCAATCTGTTTCTTGACTTGACTGTGAATCTGCATCATTTGTTGTACTCTTTCCTTGGCATCATAATTGACTTCTTTCCTTATCACTGGGGCTAGGTCTGTTGGCATTAGAGGATTAGCACCATAAACAACTTCAAAAGTGGTCTTACCTGTGCTGTGTGATGGAGCTCTATTGAATGCAAACTCAGCCTGTGACAGTTTGATATCCCAATCCTTTAGTGACTTAGCAATGATACACCTTAAGATCCTTCCTAGAGTTTTGTTAGTAACCTCTGTCTGTCCATCTGTTTGGGGGTGGTATGCTGTGCTGAAGAGTAGCTTTGTCCCTATGAGCCTCCAGGGTGACCTCCAGAAGTAGCTCATGACCTTAGTGTCCCTATCAGACACAATGCCTCTTGGCACCCCATCCAGTTTTACTATTTCCTTGAAGTAGAGCTCAGCTACCCCCATGGCATCTTCTGTCTTCTTGCAAGCAACAAAATGGGCCATTTTGCTGAACCTATCCACTACCACCATGACTGAGTCTTTGCCCCTTTGTGTCCTAGGCAGTGCCACTATGAAGTCCATGGTGATGTCCTCCCAAGGTTTGTTTGGTACAGGTAGTGGGGTGTAGGGGCCTGCATGGAATTGTGACTTGGCTAGCTGACAGGGTTTGCATCTCTTGATAGTATCCTGCACATCACCCAGCATTTTGGGCCAATAGAACTGCTCATGTAATATCTCATATGTCTTTTGTACTCCAAAGTGCCCTGCAAGCCCATTGCAATGGACCTCCTTGACTAGTAACCCTCTGTAAGGACCTCTAGGTATGCATAGTTTGTTTCCTTGGAAGAGGAACCTATTCTGTGTCACGTATTTACCTCCCTTCTTGAGCTTTACCTCTGAATACACTTCCCATTCCTCCTTGAAGTCTGGATCTTCCATGTAGAGTTCCTTCATGAACTCAAAGCCTAGGACCCTTTGCTCCATGAATGACAACATCACAGATCTCCTAGAAAGAGCATCAGCCACTACATTGTTCTTTCCTTCTATGTACTTGTTTGAAAAGGAGAAGGATTGCAGAAATTCCACCCACATGGCATGCCTTGGATTGAGTTTGTGTTGGCCATTAATGAACTTTAAGGCCTCATGGTCTGAATGAAGCACAAAAGGCTTGGGTTTTAGGTAATGTCCCCAATAATTCAGGGCTCTCACTATGGCATAGAACTCCTTGTCATAGGTAGAGTAATTCAACCTAGCTCCACTTAGCTTCTCACTAAAATAGGCTATGGGCCTCTTCTCCTAAATTAGTAATGCCCCAACTCCTAGCCCACTTGCATCACACTCCACTTCAAACAGTTTGTTAAAATCAGGCAAGCCTAGTATAGGGGACCTGCACAACAGATCCTTGATGGTATTGAAGGACTTCTCTGCCTTTTCTCCCCAGGTTAAATCCCCTTTCTTCATACATTCTGTGATGGGAGCCATGATGGAACTGAACCCCTGAATGAACCTTCTGTAGAAGGAAGCCAACCCATGAAAACTTCTGACCAGTAACTGTCTTGGGGGTGGGCCATTCTCTGATTGCTTTAACTTTCTCAGGGTCAACAGCTACCCTATCTTTTGAGATAATGAACCCAAGGAAATGAACCTCAGGTTGCATGAAAGTGCACTTCTCCAGCTTACCATAGAGCTTGTTTTCTCTCAGAACCTCACAAAGTAACTTCAGATGTTGCAGGTGTTGCCTCTTGCTTGAACTGTAGATTAGAATGTCATCAAAGTATACCACAATGAATTTTCCCAAGTAAGGCCTCAATACTTCTATCATTAACCTCATGAAGGTGCTAGGGGCATTGGAGAGCCCAAATGGCATCACTAGCCACTCATACAACCCATGCTTGGTTTTGAATGTAGTCTTCCACTCATCCCCAGCTCTAATTCTTACTTGATGGTATCCTTGCCTTAGATCAATCTTGGTGAACACTTGAGCCCCACTGAGTTCATCCAGAATGTCATTAAGCCTAGGTATAGGGAACCTATACTTAATGGTGATGTTGTTGATTGCTCTGCTGTCTATACACATCCTCCAAGTTCCACCCTTCTTAGGCACTAGCAATGCTGGCACAACACAGGGGCTGAGAGATTCCTTGACATATCCTTTGCTAAGCAGCTCTCCCACCTGAGATTGCAGCTCTTGTGTTGCCCTGGGGTCACTTCTATAAGCAGGCTTGTTTGGAAGGATAGCCCCAGGCACCAGATCAATGTAGTGCTTAATTCCCCTCAGTGGGGGTAACCCACTAGGTAGTTCAGCAGGGAAAACATCCTCATAGGCTTTCAGTAAGGCTTGTACCTCTTCAGGCAATTGGTTAGAACCTTCCCCTACCTTCTTGGTGAGAGGACATAGACTGGCCTAAGATCATTTAGCTCTTGCTCCTTTTATGATTCACTCAACAGCAGCACTTCTTTATCAGCTTCAGTTAGGAGTGGAGGGTTTCCTTTCAGGATAGGGGTTAAAGGAGCTAAGATGATTTTCTTCTACCCAAACCTGAAAGAATAAGTGTTGTCCCTTCCTTGATGGACAGCATCCCTATAAAACTCCCAAGGTCTTCCCAACAGAAGGTGACAGGCATCCATGGGCAATACATCACACAAGGCTTCATCAGCATATCCTTTCCCAATAGAAAATGGCACAACACTTTGTTGGTCTACTCTAACTTCAGCTCCCTTGTTCAGCCACCTAAGCTTGTAAGGTTGAGGGTGGTCTTTGGTGGGCAATGTTATCTTGTCTACCAATGTTTTAGAAGCCACATTGGTGCAGCTACCTCCATCCACAATCAGGTTACAAACCCTCTCTTTTATGGTACGCCTAGTTCTAAATATTTGGTGTCTTTGATCCTCCTCTAAGGGTTCGGGTTGTGTGTGCATCACTCTCCAAGTTACCAGACTTAATCCAACATCAGGCTCTATCAACTCCTCACTAGCCTCTGCCTCAGGCTCTTCCATCTCATCCTCACACACCAACACCTCATTCTCTCCCCAATGGATTACTTCTAGGGTGCTCAGAGCCCTTTTAGATGGACATTCTCTAGCAAAATGCCCATACCCTTGACATTGGAAACACTTTTTGAGAGGGGTAGTTTTTCTCTGGCCTGCATCAATAGCCTTGCCTTTATCAAGGTTGACAGGAGTCTTAGCAGGGTTCACATGTTCTCCTATTTTGATTCCTACAAAGGGTTTGAAGGTGGGGGTTCTAGCTGGTGTTTTGGAGGCACTGGACTTTCCCTTTCCCAACTTTTCTACCCTTAGAAACAAGTTGACAGCTTCCTCAAAGGAGTATATATTCTGTAGTCTGACTTTGCTAGCTATCCTCTCATCCAAACCTTCAAAGAATCTTGCTATCTTTTGGTCAGTTTTCTCAACAACCTCACATTGCAGTGTGAGCTGTTCAAAGTCCCTTAGATAAGACTCTACATGTCTTTGGTCTTGTTTTAGGTGAGTGAGCTTAATGAACATGTCCTGAGTGTAGTCTCTAGATACAAACTTAGCCCTCATTTTCTTTTTCAGTTTGAGCCATGACTTAACAGGTTATTTCCCTTCCCTAACCTTCAATGTTTTCATGTTTTCATACCACAGTGAGGCATATCCTTTTAGTTTCATGATAGCAACCTTAAAAGCCCTTCTATCAGTGTATCCTTCAAACTCAAAGACTCTTTCTTCATACCTTAGCCAATCTAGGAAATCATCAGGGTTCATGCTACCTAGAAAGTTAGGGATTTCTACCTTTATGTCTTTGTCCTGGTGTTTGAGAAGACTTTAATCTGAGCCATCTGAGTCTGACATTTCAAATTGATCTACAGGTTGCCTCCTCCTTCCTCCACTTTGTGGGAAAGGTGCTCCTCTTCCTCGACCTCTGCCTCCCCTTGTATCATTGTTCTGTTGGCCCTCAAGGAGTTCATTGACAGATCTGGAGACTTCCATTACAGTTCTGACAAGACCTTGAACTGTGTTTTCATGACCTGTGATTCTCTCTTCACTCATGGTTGATTTTGTGTTTTTAATATATTTAGGTAAATGAACTCACAAACCAAAGCTCTGATAACCAATTTGCAATAGAATTATTCAGAAAACAAGCTAAAACAACACAAATTGAGCCAAGGACATATACTTAGAAGTTTGCTCTGTTTTGTTAGGACTGAATGCTAAAAGAAGGAGATAGAACCTTAACTAAAGCACAAAGCCAATGGTTGAGGGTTGAGCCTTGATCCCAGCACACAGCTAAGGGTCTAAACTCACTTCCAAGCACAACGCAATGGAAGTTTTCTCAAGCACACAGCCAAGAGATGATAACAGAAACAAGGTTTCAGTTTTTGTGTTTACTTCAAGTCTGCCTTTCATTCATTAGAAACAAGCCTTATATAGGCAATAGGATTACATCTTGAACGTCCAAACACATCTAAGGTTAGTAATGATCCTCAAAAGAAAACAAAATAACAACAACAAACTGATACAAACTAAAATAAAGTAAACAACAGAAAAACAGTTCTGAAAGAGACAGGTTTCTTTGTTGCCTTGCTGCTGCTTTCTTATATGATACATAGTGGAATTTTGCTTAGTGTTTTGGTCCTAAACTGGAGTAGTATTAGTCCCCAAAGTCTGAGCAAAAAGCCCTCGAGTATGCTTGGCCAAAAGAAGAAACTTTGATGGTGACAGCTGAACTGCTCCTGGATAGGTGAGAACTGGACTGGTGAACTTGGCTCATGTTTTCAGAGGTGTTCCTGGCGTTTTCTAAGGAAGGTTCCCTGGACAAAAAGTTAGTAGACCCTCCCTAGAACCAACCCCCATAGTTGGTTTGAAGTTCCTAATCTTGGAAGTTACCCTGAGACCCTCCCCAAGGTGCTGCTGCTGACTGAATTTCTTGAGGTTTTGTTGGCTTGCTTTGTGAGTCTGTCTTGTGTCTTGGCTGGCCCTGGCTCGTGTCATGGATATTAATGGCTCGTGTCATGGCTTGTTTGCTTGGGGCTGGACTATACAAAGCATTAAGATAGTTTTTGGCATAGGGTGAGACTGATATTGGAACATGGTTGGACTGATCATAGGTTGACTGGTCTTGTCTTTGAGCTTGGCATTGAACTCCTGTTGCAATAGTCATGAATTAACCATGTTGCATGTTGCATGCATCTTGAGTTATGCAATTTTAAGTACTTAAAAGGCTGTCCAACAACTCAGCAGAATAGTCGTGAATTAGCCATATCTTGAAGATGGCTTAACTTCCTGCTCCAAAGGATTTAAGAATCCAATCAGGTGCTATATGAAATATGCATGAGTTAGCTTTCCACTCGAATTGGAATCATGCAAAAGTATTGCTCGGAGATTCATATATAAGACTTTGAGTAAGTTCAGGTCAGAGATAAATCTTCTGAATCATATCTCTGAGCTTAGGTCGATTAAAAATGCCCAACATACATAAAATGAAAGCTAAAGATATTACCTATCATCTCCAAGAAGTATCACTCGTAAATATTGTGTAAATCTCGAGCTATTCATCTGTGAGTGTTGGCGGCTCATTTCATTGAAAGATTGACCAAGTAAAACTCAAGATATGAGCATTTGAAGTTGGACCAATTCTGCTGAACAGTTCAGCTTTCCTAAACTTGAATGCTTAGCTTGTTTGGAATTAATTGGCTGCCTTGTTCATAGATTTAAATAGCATCTTGACAAAGTGGTATACACCCCTTATCCTATGCTTCTGCTTCATTATTGTAGTTATAAAATATTTGTTTGTTTAACAACTATACGTCAGGACTAAATAGTCGGTTAAGTATTTAGTATAATTAATCTTTTATTTCAGATTTCTTTTTGTTGTCTCAATATATTTATCTTTAAGCTAATTACCAAAATCGAGCTTATGACTTTTAGGGAAATGCTTATGATCTTAATTAATCAAGCCAAGAGTTGGGTCCACTTCGAATTTTGTTTTATTAAGTATCGTTAAGCGAAATGTTTGGAATGTATTGAACACTTTAAGTGTTTAATGCGATAGTGGATTTGTGTTTTAATTGTTTTCTTGTATCCTTTTATTGAAAATGAGTGTGATTAATAAATTATCATACTTTATTACGGTAATAACAATTAATCATTTTTAATTAACGTAAGGTATTGCATTTCTTGAAACCGTGTTCATGTATTCATGAACTGACAACTGTAAGATTATTATTAATTTTAAAATAACTTCTTTATTTCTACGGATGCAAAACTTTTAAATTTATGTATTTTTTAGAGTTTTTTGTTGGAAATTAAGAAGAAGATAAAGCTTTACAACCACGATAATAAATGTAATTTGAAAGAAAAAAATGTTAATAACTTACAAAATAAGTAGATAAATAGGTAGTTTTTTGCAAAAAAAGTGGTGTAAATATTTATATTGTTTGACAAAAGAAAGTCATGTTTTATAGTAAATGTGTTTGACTCTGTTTTAGAGGAGATGGATTGGAATAAAAATGGGATGGTCAACTTCAAGGAATTTCTATTTGCATTCACTCGTTGGGTTAGCATCTATGACCCTGAAGACGATCAAGATGGTAAAGAGGATTCTTAAATTAACGTTGCTACTAGCTAGGTCAGAAGTACGAAGTACACATGCAATTTGTCAATATGACCAAACAAATTATTTAAAGCTCATTAGCCCACGAAACTATGTTCACCACTAGTCTTATTTCTGTTAATGGTGATACATGATTCTGCTTTATACTATAATGTAAATACTCCTCGCATAGAGGCTAATGCTTAGAATAAAAAGTCCCTAAAGCTTTACCTGTATTTCAATGTATATCGAACTTTGTAAAACAAGTTTCTAATTTTATGTTTTTATTCTTAGACGATTTGTTTCCTTCGAAGGATTAATAAAACGATACAACTCTATTTTTGTAAGAACGATCATCATGTATGCCTACCCAAGTGTAGTACTAACGGTCGGTATATCTTTGAAAGCTCAGACGGAGAGAAAAAATGAACTCATGCGCTCGCCTCTAGCCCTCTCTTTCCCCTCGGTGGAGGGTTTGCTTCCGTTAAAAGCAGGATTGATCGCTTGGAATTGGCATAGAGGAGCGACGTAGCTTTTCCTCCAGGCAAAATGCCAAATATTTACAACGCTCTTGTAGTTAAGGGTCGCGATACGGCGAGCCTCCACCTATTAAAGTATAAAGATAAATTCCCCGACTCAGGTTCCGCCCAAATAGAGCGCAAAGCCAACGAGTTCAGTTGAACAGAGAAAGGACCGGCACGAGTCACGGACGAGACGAAAGATACGAACAGACGTGACTGTTCGAGCAAGATATGAAACGAAGTGTAATCCCATATAAATTATAATGCAATAAAGTGGCTGAAACACACGAATGAGATTAAATATACAAAGAAAAAATTGTGCAAATAAATCTCGGATTAATATAAATAAACATCGGGCATATTTTTATCTGAAACGGTAAATCTTGAAATAACTACCACTATTATAGTAACCACTACAACTCACCCCTTAATTAAAATAACGGTTTATGAAAAATTCCAAGAAAATAAAACGCTCTAACATAGCTATAAAAAATGATGAGTAGGTCCGATGATTGCAGACTAACAAGGTTCGAGGCCCGAGGAGAAACCTTCTTGCTTCCAAAGTTGTTAGAGGGCTTACTAGGGCGCTTTATCTTCTTATAGAGGCACAAACACACAAGTCTTTGATCGTTCCGCCATAAAACTTGAGTCTATTCTTTATCAGCTGCTTTGCAGTTTGAGTATACTTAAATCTGGGCTGAAAATCAACATTGATCTTCCTTGTGGCACCAAGTTGTCTATGCATTAAGCCCGGTTGTTGAGCGAGTTCAAAATTGTCATCTTGATCGCATTTTGGTCAGAGAAAGCATCAGGTTCACGTCCATGTCAGCTCATCTTTTTCGCTAGGAAACAAAACATAAATTTAATGCTACTCATTGAGTTACACAAACACATAGGTTAGGAAACAAGTTGTTATTGGTTTCTACCCATCTCTATCTAATTTATTTTAACTTCTTTGATAATTTATTTAGGTATTTTATAACGAATAAAGTGTAAGCGTCGGGATCAACATGCTCTAATACCAACTGTAGTCCCCTATAATTTTAGTGCAAAAAAGGGGAAAAAATACGGTTGAATAAGATTAAATACATTATGAAAAGCTATGTGAAAATAAAAACTCGGATTTAAAAGAATTAATCCTTGGTAGAAAAATTCCCCGAAATGATAAATCTCGTAATAACAACTATTAAATATAAGAACCGCTACAACTCGCCATTTGATTAAAATGAGGGCATATTAAAATTAAAATAAAATAGAAGATTTTATCACACCTATAAAAAACATAGTGTAGGTTCCAATTACCACTCGCTAGCTCACACTCAAATCCACGCAACAAAATACTTGTTTTGTTATAAATATAACACCCATAATTAGTGGGGAGTAACTAAGGCGTTTTTCCAACCATATTACATCAAGTAAAATTATCGAAGCAATAATATATCAAAATATAATTTCTAACGTAAATCTTTTTCAAAAAGAAATAATATTTAAAATATACTTAGAGTATAAATTACTTTCAAAGCCAAACATTAGTTAAAACCAAGGTAGAGTTATCATCAGTAATTAATCTTCTTATGAAATTTCGTTTAGTGTCTTTGTAAAGATTTTCACTCAGATCATGCTAACATACCATAGCACCACATAACTATAATTGGACGATGGCCACTAGTGCATCACTCAGGGATAACACCGGCCCGATACATTAAACAAGGATAACATCAATTCAAAGACCTAGTCTAAGGTATATATGCAACTCCCAACATAACAACACCTGGTTCAACTACTAACGCGTCACTCCATGATAACACCAGGTCTATTCGTAATGGCAACAAAATATCACATCGATGCATCACTGCAGGATAACACCAGTTGTATAACTAAAGGCGCAATTGAATTCATCAACTTCTGGGAATGCCTCTTCGACTTCGTCTTCCTCGGCAAATAGTTTGACTGGAGTCGGCAATTGGTTTGACTGGAACTGCGTTTTCTTTTACTACTTTTACTGTAGACTGTATAGACTAGGTTTATATAAAAAAAGCTATAAATATTCTCCAACAAGCTATACTAACTAACAAAGTTGCATTTATTGCAAATTCATACCAATCAACAGAATTATTCAAAATTGAATGTAAAGGATTTATGGGTGGAGTTAATCATTTAGTTCATATCATAAGTTTATTATCCAAAACCTCATACTTAACTTATTCCATAAGTTATATAAATTCAGATTAAGTTTAATATTTCAAGGCTTCTCACACATAAAGAAGTGGTTATCTTAGAAAATAAAAACTTTCTTTAATTGGAAACTTCCCTAAAATAAAAAGTTGCTTAAAGTAGAAATTTCCAAAAATAAGAAGGTTCTTAATAATAGTAATTGACAAAAAATAGTGAATCATTTAACTAAGTATTTTTATTAAAACATCTATAATTGTACTTTGAGACATTTATTTTTTATTTCTTAGATTAAATCATTTAACTTGTTTCAAAGAATATATTTCAAACAACGGTTATTTCAGAATCAAGGATAATTATTTTTACAATTCCAAAATATAGTACTTCTAAACTTAGAAATATTATTTACTGAAAATCTAATAGAGATTAATTTAGTCAAAAGGATATTAACCAAACTATTATTTAACTTAAGATGACAAAATATACATTTATAATAAATATAAATTTAAAATATATTTAGAGAAACATAAAATATATTTTTGTATAAAATCTTTTTATATGGATTAATTAATTTATAAAAGTAAAATAAGGCTTATGATTTAATATAATACCAAAATAGGTATGACCCAACTATCATATTTTTCTTTAAATTCACAAGGTTTGGTTAAATTTTGCTGATTGCCTATAAAATTCATATTAAGGTTACAAATCATGAAATTTTATTTTTCATACTGTTATCTAGGTCTCTGACACTATAACACCCTCATTTATTCAGGAGCTTTAGCTAACCTTCCCAAATAAATAAAGGAGTAGTACATATCAAAACCACAATCATAAGAGTAATTTAAGTACTTTATTACATAATGTATAAATATTCTAAGAACTTACAAACCAATATCTAAACTATTACCACCGAAGAGTTAAAGTTACAATTCAAATACTAATTAAACTAAATGGTCATCAATATTATAAGACCCGTCTTGTAGCGTAGCCCGCCCCGTAACAGCATCATCCAAAGGCAAGCTCATCAACTTACTAACCTGCAAGATACAATACTCCCCATTTGAAGGGAAATAACAAATGGATCTTAAGAGGCCACCAATTTGATAAGAGTTGGGTGGACGACACACACACACATAAACCAAACAAGTCAACCAAAGGTTGAGTTGGAAATATCTCACGCACCATACAATGTTATATCATCATCATACATCACCAATAGTCATTGACAAAACAATATAAGTCACTCACAATTTCACGTCGATGTGTGATACACCACATACAAGCACCAATCTCCCAATTAACGTGCTTAGCACAAATATCCCATTCACCATGCTCAATTCACAAAGGTACAAATCTCCCAGTTATCGCACCATTACTACCATCACATCGATCGCACAACTCTCCCTGTCATTGTGCGGATCACATTCTCAACACATACCATCACAATAACATTCACATAATACAATTACTTTCATATGCATATTCAAACATTCATCTCCATATTCATATCACAATCAAATACATCACTAGTACCATCATATATAAATTACACAATCCTAAGATACATAATAACAAGGATGAGTAGGATAAGTCCCTATCTTTTCGCAAATTTGAACGCACAAGCAATTTAATAATGACCCTCAACAAATCCGTCACCTACAACAATTATTCCATACAAGATTAGTATGTTTTCTATTCAAATAATCACAAGTATCACTTTTTGCCAATTTCCCCAATTTCTAGGGTTTAGTCTCAATATACTTGAATAGGAGGAATAACAAAGGTAATACAAGGCTTGAAAGATGAGTAACTATAGATATACAAGCATTAAAATATAACTTCCAAAGTTTAAGAATGAACTAGGTAGTCTTGCTATCAAATTTTCCAAAAGATGAACAAGATGAATCTTTCTCCCTTCTCTCTCTAACTTTTAGGAGAAAATTTAGAATCAAGTAAAAGTTTTTTTAAGATGGATGGAATAAGGCTTATATAGTTTTAGGTAAATTAATAAAATAAAACTAGGTTAAATAAAATTTAGGAAACTCCAAAACTACGTCAAACACCTCCCCTTGCGTGACATGGTCGATCGACCAAGACACCTTGTCGATCAACACTTTCCCAAAACTCGATCGACAACCGCATTCGACACAGCAAAATCACCATTTCAAACATTGTCGATCAACCACAACATCTTGTCAATCGAGAACCACCCTATGTCAATCGACAGCCATACCTTGTCGATGCACAGCCAGTCAAGGTCGTTTGACAACCTCATTAGTAGTCAGTAAACCTCGTTAGACAAGACCATTAGACACAACGCAAGGTTCATGAGACAATATTGCAAGACTTATACAACTAACCTAGCATTCATTCTAATATATTACCGGGTATTACAAACACCATATAAAAATTTGTAAGTCAATTTGTTTGACATTTTGAAACTAATAAAAAAATCGAACATCAGTTCAATATAGAACCAACAACCTGCCTTCTTTATTTAAAACACTTTCTGCTGAAAATAAATTCTACAAAAACTAGAACTATTCCCAAATGATTTATTGAAGCCAGAAATATATTTTTCACAACTTGTAAATTGTAAAAACAATATACTTCTAATTACTCATTCGGCATTTTAAAATATGAAATCTCTATAACAAAAACATAAAATACAAAATAAATTTTATAATTCACTTGCTCGTGTCCCTTTTCCCGTAAAAGGAGCACGAGTCATCTTGCCTAGAAGACAAGATTCACACACCATAAGATTCGTAATCGAATGGTTTGAGTACTTTAGATGAAACAAGTCTCTTTATGCGTCGTTTATTTATGTGCCCTAAATGACAATGCCAAATGTATGATTGATTAGGTTCACCTGGTTTAAGCCTCTTGTTTTCTATATGATAGACCTCTTTTGCAATATCTAAAACATAAATACCTCCAACAGAAATGGCCTCGTCATAAAGCATTTCATTAAAAGAAAGAGTACAACGATTGTTCCTAAACCAAAAAGAGAAACCTTCCATGTCTAACACGGAAATTGAGATAATGTTCTTCGTAAGAGTTGGTACATAATAACAATTATTTAAATACAACTCTAAACCATTAGGCAAAAGAAGAACGTAGGTGCCCACGGAAACTGCGGCTACCTTAGCTCCATTTCCCATGCGCAAGTCCACGTCATCCTTGGCTAGTGCTCGCGCGTCCTTCAACCCCTTTACATGATAAAAAAGGTGAGAAACACAACCGATATCAAATAACCAAAAAGATGTAATCGCAAAGTTAATATCTACATATAGAGTGATGAAAGAATTTTACGTGACGTTGTCACACAACCGTCTTTCTTGTCTTTCAAGTATTTGGGGCAATTACGTTTCCAATGCCCTTTGCCATTACGATAATAGAAATCCGCGTCCGCGTGTTTGTTGACTTTGGGCTTGGGTTTCACAAAGACCTTGCCCTTTCCATTGGCAACTTTCTTGAAAAGAGTCTTACCCTTTCCTTTGTCCTTCTTCACTCCAAGGTTCATATTCTTCAATATCATTGAAAGAACATCCTTGGGTTCATTCCCACTACCCTCCATGTCCCTCTCCGCTTGGGTGAGGAGTTCATGGAAACTCTTTTCCATGTTGTTCATGTTGTCGTTCACCCTAAAATGGGTGAACTTTGATGTGAGTGTATGAAGGATTCTACCCACCACAACCTCCTTAGGAATCTTGCACCCTAAACGCTCTAAGGTGTCGGCATGCTCAACCATTTTGAGCACGTGTGGGCCAACTCTTTCGGCCTTTTAGAGCTTAGTCTCAAAAAACATCGTGGCAGCCTCATATTAGAGAATTTTAGGCGCTTGCGAAAATATTTATGTTATCCTCGTGAATATCCTTTATGCATCGAGAGATATCAATTGGATTTTGAGTTTGTGTGAGATTGACCAAATTAAGACATTCTTGACGTCTTTGGCAACATTCAAACAAAGGTCATATTCGACCCAAACCGCCGCGCTCGATCTTTATCCGGGTTCGGTGGGAGGGGCTTCAATCAAGTTGTGAAGCACGTTATCGGATATCGCAGCACTCTTGATTGTTGATTCCCATTCAACAAAGTTACTACCGTCTTCTTTTAGGACACATTTGTCCATGACGGACCTCAACCATGAGTCCTTTCCCAAGGTTGCGGTGTTCCATGATGTTGTCATTGTGCGAATATGGTTACTACAAAAAAAGAAATATATAAACATTCATTGTTATGATAATTTTCTTGAAAAACATTTTAACAAGTTTAGCATTTATATAATGACCCCTCACTAAATTATATAAATAATTCCAAGACCCATCTTTAAAATAAAAAAGTCATCGTATGCTACCCTTATCTAAATATGGTAAGTCATTTCTTGACTATTTCTACCCCTAGAACTCTAGGTTGACGAATTTCAACTAAATCCATCTCCTAGTCCCAAGATAACGCTTATCCTGTTGACTCCAATCCAATTTTGGCTTGTGATCGCATCACCCTACTTACCCGAGGTAAATGGGTCCACGAGCGTGGTTGCCCTAATGAACACGGGATTCATAGGTGTTACTAATTGGGAAGGCTAATCTCAAGTTTTAAATATGTGAAAGATCTTATCAATTTAGTTATTGATTCCCTATAAGTGAACTAAGTCGGTGAATTGTGAATAACGTTGAATTGACAATATCGGAAAATAAAATGCATATGTGACGATTTTGGCATGAGCGGAAATAAAGCAAGCAACCAAGCAACGATAAAATCCTAGTATGGTCATCTAGATAATCAAATTAACTAGATAATTACAAATTCGGAAACCAATTCCTTGGTCCCTTGCCTCTTCACTTGGAACGCCTTCCAAAAATGGCACCGTCTTATGGGAATCACCGGTCTTCATAATAAATAACTACAAATATACAAATGAATACATATAAAATTCCTATTATACATTCTATCTATAAAATAAAGCTATAAATTATTACAAACTGGCGATACGAGATCGTAATAAAATTACAACCAAACTGTTATTCCCTTACATTTCGGGTAATAACAATTAAAAATACTTAGGCCTTACTAGGTACATATTTTCATATATAATTAAATAAATGACATTCATTCATTCAACCATAAAATAAATAATTGCTGCAAAATTCATGCCAAAATCGCCCTAAATACATTCACGCTCGTTCTAGCTCGGTTTTATGGGATTTATAGATTTTTAACCATTAAAAAATCAATAACCAACATTTATATCTCATTTAAATTCAAATTAATTATCTAAAATTTTTTATAACTCAAAATTAGTCCCCGCTAATTTTGTTGGTCATTAGTTAGTCCGATGATTTTATTTGCTAAGTATAACGGTTTAATCATAACTAGTATGAAATAAACCGAAAATAAAATATAAACATCATAAACATTTGAAACCAAAAACATTTTACATTCTGGAACATTCCCAATAACTCAAAAAGCAAAAATAATTGCCCAAAATTTAATTTTGTGAACAAATAGCTTTATATTTAGGGTTATTTAATAGGATGAATCCAACCTATATCTCGCCTTCTCAAATTACCCTAACCTATGTTTTATCTCATACTAATCTCATCTTTGTACTCATTTATCTTGTATTACACAAGCCTTATATTTTACCTGTTGTAACGTGTAAATTTATTAATTAAAATGTTTTTTTCTTTATTTTGTAGGTTAATTCTTCTTCTCTATCTAATAAACTGCTTAGTGCTTCCCTTAATGCCCTTTCTTCTTCCTTTCTTCTATGCATCATCTTGCTTCATCAAATTTGAAACCGAATGCCGTATCACTACTAATTAATTCATCATATTCTTCAATAGTTTAATAAATTTTTAAACCCACTATCACCTCCGTCTGGGTTTATCGACATTCAGTTTGTGTCCCTTATCAAAATTTGTACTTCAAATATTTATGGATTCTGCGTTCATGTAGTATTGTTAGATTATTTGAAGAAGGGATTTGGGAATTTGGGAATTGATTAAAAAATCGATTCATCCAATCAAGATGAACTGATTTAGGTAGTGTTCTTTTTAGCATAACGTAGCAGTAAAAAAAATTGAGTAACTAGAAGTACTTAATTGCTTGCTTGCCAAGATGAAGAATCAGTTCTTGTATCTCGTATTACCAATCAAGTAATCTATCGTCTCCAGATCTGCCACCTTCTACTTCTTCTTTACTATTTTTACTGTTGTGATTCCTGGTACAAATAAGGTTGAAGGTGATCATGATAAAATGCGTTTTCCACATGTATTTGTATCGTATTAGTTGTGTTTATGTTGCAAATTACTGACATTTCTTAGTCTTCTTTTGACTTTGTATAACCCAAATATTCATGGATATTTGGTTCATTTGGTACTGTAAGATAGATGATCAATTTGGTCTTAGCTAAATTGAAAAGAAGATTTGTGTATTGATGATTTGTTAAACAATGGTATTGGTATAATGAAGATGAACTAATTACAAGAATAGAAAAAAAAATGATTAAGAGCAAAGGGTAACCTATTCAGCAGGGTGCCCTTTCAATGGTGTAATATTAGAGAAATGAGTGCAAAGATTGAGTTAATATGAGATAAAACATAGGTTGGGGTAATTGGAGAAGGAGAGACATACGTTGGATTAATCCCATTAAATAACCCTTATATATTTATCGATTTTACCTCATAAATACCAACAAATATCCAAAAACAGTGAATAAAATTACAAAATTTCACCAATATTAAATAAATCAGATTATAAAATGTACCAAAAATTTTCAGATCTATAAAAACTCGTTTCAGTTTTATGAACATAATAATCTGCTTTTATCGACTTTTATCTCAG
This sequence comes from Heliosperma pusillum, assembly GCA_022085475.1. Lineage (NCBI taxonomy): Eukaryota > Viridiplantae > Streptophyta > Magnoliopsida > Caryophyllales > Caryophyllaceae > Heliosperma > Heliosperma pusillum. The sequence goes on from JAIUZE010018948.1 coordinate 21,958, forward strand.
AAAAATCAATAAAAATGCAATACTTTATTAAAAGTCACAAACTTTTACATAAAGTATTTAAAATATTCATCTGAGATCATATTAAAATTTCATGGCCAAAATTAACATGAAACAATTTTTATTTTTTTTTTATGAAATGTAAGTAATTCATTCAAATGAGAAAACGTAACCATACAAGGATTGACTCGGCCCACGAATGGACCCTCGACCCAAAACCAACTCAACTTTTCAGACCCTATGTAATCGTACTAGCCCATTTCACTAAGGCCCACCACCCAATCCCCCCTTTATAATCTCCTAAACCCTCGCTACCTGTGAACAACAACAACAACAGATATTTTCTTATCAAACCCTAACAAATGACACGGCTCTCATAGACACAAATGTAAAACAACCCGAAAAGTACCCAATTTTTCTAGTAAAATTTCTTAAGGATACTTTTCAGCAAGGTTAAGTTTTTTAAAATAGAATTTATTGTTTCGAGTCGTATTTTAAAATTCCGAGTTCGTATTTGGAATTTCTGAGAGATTTCATGAAAATCCCGGTTTTAGTCATCTTTGACTTTTCTTGACTTTTAAGTCGTCTTTGACTTTTCTTGACTTTTTTAAGTCGTCATTGACTTTTCTTGACTTTTAAGTCGTCATAAACTTTTCTTGACTTTTAAGTCATCTTTGACTTTTCTTGACTTTTAAGTCGACTTTGACTTTCGTTGACTTTTTCCGACTCGCCTTGTAATTTTGAAGACCGAAATTTTATTTAAAAAAATAATATTTTAAATTTATTTTTATTAAGATTTATTTGGATTTATGATAATTTAATATAATTATTTTGAATTTATTCGGAATTAAAGAATAACTTTTACGGTTTTAACCCGAACGTCATTTAACTATTCCCGAGTCATCTTAAATCCCGAAACAAACC
>JAIUZE010018951.1:0-38471 GCA_022085475.1 Heliosperma pusillum
TTTAATCGTATTAAAATAAAATATAAATTTATTAGTCAATTATCGCATAATTGAAAAATAAGTTTAATCGAATTTGAGTTCTTAACTCAATTTCTACGAATTAACTCTCGTACATATCGAATATATGTAATGTACTAATTAACTGTATCGTATACAAATAATTAGTTACTATTTGGATTTCATCATTTAGGTGTGACCGAAAGGGATCAGTTGATCACCGCCGTCAAACGACAATAACGTCAAACTCTAGTCAGCCCACCGTTATTGATTTACGTTAATCAACTGACTAATCATATATATAGTCAATAAATATCCCAATTATATTCCTTAATAAGATTCAATATGTGGCGCACTATTGTGGAGGACACCTACTCCAACAATCTCCCACTTGTCTGACACAAGTGTGCGTCACCGATTCTCTTGTCTGTTTTATCACATCTCCCACTCAACGCAAGGTGTCTTTCAGGTCGCACTTGCGATTGACAATATCTAGAGTGGTTTTCTCGATAGGGAGAGTAAATGTCTGACCGGAAAATCTACCATAGATCTCTTTCCGAGCGTGGCCACGCATTTACAGTAACTACTCCTTGAGTGGCCTAAAGATGTTTTTACCCAACGTGGGTGGACAATTCCTGTTGATCCATCTACTCTGTATGATGCAGATCACTATGATCCAGAAGAAGTCCATCGGCCTCCTTTTACGGCACGACCTAGAACATCAACCAAAACCAATCGGAAACTGCACCGACTCAGATAGACGGTCGCCAGTCAAAAGAATCGACTCATAGGAATAAGATAGAAGACCCTGCCACAACCAGGCCTCAAATAATTGATTTAGGGTCTCTACTAATGTCACTGTCCGACAGAGTGTCATACAGTCTGTCTATGTAAACGCCAGTATCTCTCATGACCCCATTATGCTGAACCACCATCGATCACTTACAAGCATCATTTCGAACGTCACCCTCATTGATGACTAGGGACCAAATAGCAAGTTCGTCCTATTCATTGAATAGGGTCCACAATCTATCGATACACCAAAGTATAAATTTAGTCAACTAAATAAAAGTGTTATTTAAAATAAACTCGACCACTGATCAATTTATCCTATATGAAATAATTAATACAACATCAATTATTACATATTTACATAACCTAAAGAATTCTGGCACACGTCTCAATCCCATTGTGACGACATGACCATCATGCTCGTCCTTTGAAAAGGCTTGGTTAAAGGATCAAGCATGTTGTCATCTGTCCCAACCTTACAAATGTCAATTTCCTTTCTGTCCACGTAATCTCTAATTACATGATATTTCCTAAGTACATGTCTAGACTTGTTACTAGACTTGGGCTCTTTTTCTTGAAAAATAGCCCCACTGTTACCACAATAAATCGTGATAGGATCTTTGGCAGTAGGGACTACTGTTAGTCCTTCCAAAAATTGCCGAATCCACACAGCTTCCTTTGCAGCTTCAGACGCTGCAAGGTACTCTGCTTCTGTTGTAGACTCCGCTGTAACGCTTTGCTTGAAACTCTTCCAGCAAACAGCTCCTCCATTCATCATATAAACGTAGCCGGATTGGGATTTCATATCATCCCTATCTGTTTGGAAACTAGCATCTGTGTAACCCTTTACACGTAACTCAGTCTCGCCTCCAAACACTAATAACGAATCCTTGGTCCTTCTTAAGTACTTAAGGATGTTCTTTACGGCTATCCAGTGACTCTCCCCTGGATTTGCTTGGTAACGACTTGTCATGCTCAAAGCATATGCAACGTCGGGACGAGTGCACATCATAGCATACATGATTGATCCAACGGCTGAAGCGTAAGGGATCAATTTCATGCGTTCAATCTCCTCGTTTTTCGTAGGGCACTCTGACTTGCTCAAGGTGATCCCACTTCCCATAGGAATAAAGCCTCTCTTAGAGTCTTTCATGTTGAACCGATCAAGAATCTTATCAATATAAGTCTCTTGACTTAATGCTAGTATCCTTTTAGATCTATCCCTATAGATCCGGATACCTAAGATGCGCTGGGCCTCTCCTTAGTCTTTCATTTGGAAATGTATTCCTAGCCACTCCTTTACAGAAGTGAGCATTGGAATATCATTCCCATTGAGTAGTATGTCATCTACATACAAGACTAGAAAAGTTACTTTACTCCCACTAAACTTCATGTATAAACACGGTTCCTCGACACTTCGAGTGAAACCATTTTGTTTAATTACATGATCGAAGCGATGATTCCAACTCCTGGATGCTTGCTTAAGACCATAGATGGATCGCTTAAGTTTGCATACCTTCTTAGGGTTTGATGGATCCACAAAACCTTCAGGTTGTGTCATATACACTTCCTCTTCTAGAATCCAATTCAAGAAGGCGGTTTTGACATCCATTTGCCAAATCTCATAATTATAAAATGCGGCAACCGCTAAGATAATCCTTATGGATCGAAGCATGGCGACTGGGGCAAAGGTTTCGTCATAGTGAAGACCATGAACTTGGGTGAAACCTTTTGTCACCAATCTAGCTTTATAAACATCATTATGTTTGTCTATGCCACTTTTGATCTTATAGATCCACTTACACTGAAGAGGTCGTACCTCCTTAGGTAAATAAACCAAGTCCCATACTTGATTGTCGTACATAGAATCCATTTCAGATTGCATGGCTCCTAGCCATAGCTTTGAGTCGGGACTAGAAATGGCTGCTTTGTAGGTAGTAGGTTCGCTACTTTCAAAAATTAACACATTATAGTCATCACCTTCCTCTATAATACCTAGGTATCTATCAGGTGGATGACTAATTCTGCTTGACCTCCTAGGTTCCCGAAGAATCTGACCGTGTCAGACGAAGAGGGAACTTTTTCCTCGGTACTTTTCGGTTTGTGGCTCTTGGACTTCATCCAAGTTCAAATTTTCTCCCACTCTGTCTTTTAAATAAATCATTTTCGTAAAAAGACTGGCATCACGAACACAAACACGTTGTCCTCGGGTTTTTGTAGAAAGTAATAGGACCACGTGATTCCTTGGATATCCTACAAAAAGACATTTGTCGATTGGGGCGAGTTTAACGTCAACTTATTCTAACAAAGCCCTCGCATCCCCAAATTCTCATAATGACAAATTAAGGGACTTTTCCTGTCCATATCTCATCTGGAGTCTTGTTTGCCGCTTTAGTCGGGCTTCGATTTAGTGAAAATATTGCAGATAAGATAGCAAAACCCCAAAAATAATCAGGAAGCTCTGTTAGACTCATCATAGATCGAACCATATCTAATAAAGTTCGATTTCTCCTTTCGGATACACCATTTAATTGAGGTGTTCCAGGATGAGTCCATTGTGATACTATACCACAATCTTTTAGGTGTGAATCAAATTCATTGTTCAAGTATTCACCACCACGATCGGATCGTAGGGTTTTAATCCTTTTATTCAATTGGTTTTCTACTTCATTTTGAAATTCTTTGAATTTTTCAAAAGCATCACTTTTATGCCTCATCAAGTAGACATATCCATATCTACTCAAGTCGTCGGTAAAAGTAATGAAGTAGTGATAACCACCTCTAGCTCGGATAGTCATTGGACCGCATACATCCGTGTGTATAAGTCCTAATACTTCACTTGCTCGTGTCCCTTTTCCCTTAAAAGGAGCACGAGTCATCTTGCCTAGAAGACAAGATTCGCATACGCCATAAGATTCGTAATCGAATGGTTTGAGTACTTTAGATGAAACAAGTCTCTTTATGCGTCGTTCGTTTATGTGCCCTAAACGACAATGCCAAAGGTATGATTGATTAGGTTCACCTGTTTTGAGCTCTGGTTTCTAAATGATAGACCTCTTTTGCAATATCTGAACATAAAATACCTCATAAATGGCCTCGCCATAACCATTTCATTACAAGCAAAAGTACAACAGTTGTTCTGAATACAAAATGAAAACCTTCCTGTCTAACAAGGAACGGGAGATAATTTCTTGGTAAGAGTTGGTACATAATAGCAATTATTTAAATCAACTCTCAACCATTAGCAAAAGAAGAACGTAGTGGCCCATGACTGCGGCTACCTTAGCTCCATTTGCCCATGCGTAGGTCCGACGTAACCCGTGCTAGTGTCTTGCAACCCCTCCGCCCCTTTACATGATTCAAGGTGAGAACCACAACCGGTATCAAATCCCAAGACGAGGTACTAGCAAAGTTAATATCTATCAGATAGCGTGATGAAAGAATTTTACCTGACGTTGTCACACAACCGTCTTTCTTGTCTTTCAAGTACTTGGGGCAATTGCGTTTCCAATGCCCTTTGCCATTACAATAATAGAATTCCGCCTCCGCGTGTTTGTTGACCTTGGGCTTGGCCTTATAAAAGACCTTGGCCTTTCCCTTGCCGGATTTCTTGAAAAGAGTCTTACCCTTTCCCTTGTCTTTCCTCACCCCAAGGTTCATGTTCTTCATTTTCATGGAAAGAACATCCTTGGGTTCACTCCCACTAGCGTCCATGTCCCTCTCCTCTTGGGTGAGGAGTGCATGGAGTTCATGGAAACTCTTGTCCATGCCATTCATGTTATAGTTCACCCTAAATTGGGTGAACTTAGGTGAGAGTGAATGAAGGATCTTACCCACCACCAAATTCTTCGGAATTGTGCACCCTAGACGCTCTAAGGTGTCCGCGTACTCAACCATTTTGAGCACATGTGGGCCAACTTTTTGGCCCCTTTGAAGCTTTGTGTCAAAGAATTTCGTAATCGCCTCATATTGAACAATTTGAGGGGCTTGCGAAAACATCGAAGTGATCCTCGTGAATATCGCATATGCATTGAGAGAGATCAATTGGAGTTTGAGTTTGGGTGAGATTGACCAAATCAAGACATTCTTGACGTCATTAGCAACCTTCAAATAAAGGTCATACTCGGCCCGAACCACCGCGGACGATCTAGGCGCGGAAAGACTGGTGAGGCAAGTGGGCCTTAGACAGATGATCTCGAAACTTAATCTTGTTTGGCCAATCACGGTAATTGTCGATCATTTTCTTGAGGAATGTGACGACATTTTTGTTAGCTGCCTCCACCACACCATTAGTTTGAGGTCGATAAGGCGAGGAATGATGATGAGTGATCTTGTATTTCGCTAGCAACTGCTCAGTCTCTCCTAGGAAGTGTAATCCATTGTCACTGATGATTTAATGTGGGAAACCATATCTATAGATGATGTTGGTTTGTATGAACTTTGCCACATTTTTAGCAGTAAGACTAGTGTAGGATGCCGCTTCGAACCACTTGGTGAAATAGTCGATAACTACCAAGATGAAACAGTGACCTCCTGCTCCTGCTGGGGTGATCTTTCCGATGATGTCGATTCCCCATGCAGAAAATGGCCAAGGAGAGGTCATGGTGTAAAGAAATGAGGATGGATCATGCTGAACATTCCCGAAGATCTAGCAATTGTGGCAGTGTCTTACGTACTTAACACAATCCAACTCCATAGTCGTCCAGTAATATCCTAGGCGTGTAATTTTCTTTGCCATAATGGGCTCGCTCATGTGAGGACCGAATTCTCCATCATGTACTTCTTCCAATACTTTTCGTGCCTGTGAACGATCAAGGCAACGCAAGACAACACCAAGAGGTGTTCTTCTGTACAATTCTCCTTGCATGAGGAGGTATTGATAGGCTAGTAAGCGTATGGCGCGTTGTCCCCTCTTATCTATCTCTTGTGGTTATGTACCGTTGAGTTTGAAGTTTAGAATGGCCTGGAACCAGGGTTCCTCTGGCTTCTCTTGTTCGTCCATAAGTTGTTACACATAGGCCGGTTCTGACCGTCGTTCGATGCACAGAGGCATATTGATCATATTGTCTGGTATGTTGATCAAGGCTGCAAGTTTCGCAAGAGCGTCTGCAAACTGATTCATTTCACGAGGTAGATGTAGAGAGCTAACTTGATCAAAGAATTGGGCAACTTGATCTATCCTAGCCTTATAGGGTGCTACACTTTCACTTCAAATTTTCCAAGATCCCGTGACTTGGTTGATTATAAAGGAAGAGTCTCCATGCACTCAAAGATTCTTAATGCCTAGACTAACTGCTGCATGTAAACCGACAACACAGTCTTCATATTCTGCTGTGTTATTTGTTACCTTGAAGTCGAGTTTGACAGATAGTGGTGTATGCTCGCCTTCAGGAAAAATGAGCAACAATCCTACTCCGAATCCTCTTAAATTCGATGCACCATCAAAGTAGAGGTCCCAGAAGTCCATACAGGATTGTAATATATCCTCGTCTGGAAATGACCACATATCTATTGTTTGGGTGTCGTTGATAGGATTGTCTGCGAAAAACTCAGCGACGGCACGTCCTTTTATGACTTTCACAGGTATATATTTGAGATCAAACTCTGACAGCATTAAAGTCCATTTTGCTAGACGTCCGTTGAGGACGGGTTTCTCGAAGAGGTATTTGATGGGGTCCATTTTGGATTACACCTTGACCGAGTAGCTAAACATGTAATGACGTACTTTCTTTGTTGTCCACACAAGAGCGAGGCATATCTTTTCGAGAGGTGTATATTTGCACTCATATTCTAAGAACTTCTTACTAAGGTAGTAGATTGATCTTTCTTCTTTCCCGACAATTTTTGCGAGCATAGCTCCCATGGCTGTTTCTGTGACTGTGAGATATAAACCAAGAGGTTGATCTCGTTGGGGAGGCATTAACACTGGTGATTTTGCTAATATCTCCTTGATTCTGCCAAATGCCTTTTGGAAATCATCATCCCACATGGTATGATTCGTTTTCATTAGCTTCTTGAAAATAGGTTCAAAGATGATAGTGAGTTTCGATATGAACCAACTCACATATTGTACTTTGCCTAGGAAACCTCTAACTTTCTTCTCTGTTTGGGGTTGTGGCATTTCGATTAAGGCCTTGATCTTGAATGGATCAATTTCTATTTCCCTCTGATTGACGACGTGTTCTAGGAGTTTGCCTGAAGTTACTCCAAATGCAAATTTCTGAGGGTTGAGTCATATGTTGTATTTGCGAAATCTGAGAAAGAACTTGCGAAGATTATTGACATGCCCTTTCCTGTCTTTGGATTTGACAATCATTTCATCTACGTATACCTCCACTTCTTTATGCATTATGTCATGCAATAACGTAGTTGCGGTATGTTGGTACGTGGATTTAGCATTAATTAGTCCAAATGGCATAACCGTGTAGCAGTATGTGCGCGTTGGAGTGTGAAAGCTGTTTTATACATGTCTTCTTTAGCCATTTTGAGCCGGCTATACCCGGCATACCCATCCATGAAGGATAACAATGCATGATCTGTTGTGTTATCTACCAATATGTCGATATGAGGTAGAAGGGAGTCATCTTTGGGACTTGTTTTGTTTAGGTCTCTGAAATCAACACAAACCCGGATTCGCCTATCCTTTTTGGTACGGGAACTACATTAGCCACACAGTCAAAATACTCGGAAACTTTAATGAATCCAGCCGTGAATTGTTTGTTGACGTCTTCTTTGATCTTAAGAGCACATTCAGTCCTCATCTGACAGAGCTTCTGTTTTACGGGTTTGAAAATTGGCTTGATTGGAATTCGGTGCTCTGCGATATCCATGTCGATCCCTGGCACGTCTTTGTAAGACCAAGCAAAACCGTCCTTGAAATCGTGTAGAAGGTCTACGAAGCTGGCCCTCTCAGTCGGATTCAGGGTTGTCCATATCCTAAGTTCTCGGGGTTCTAGTTCGGTCCCTACGTTGTTGGGTTCAGTGTTTTCTATGACTGGTGTCCTTTTCCCCTCTTGTAGTATTTCTTTGATTATATGGGGAGGTAATTAAATCGAGTCTGGGTCTGGATTATCCTCATTGTCATCATAAACAGAATTGCATTAAAAAAAAACAAAAGGAGTAAGCAGAATCAGATTTATTCATATTAAAATTTGAAAATAGGTGAAACAAAAAGGCCATCTACTTAGTAGTCAGAGGGGGTAAAGGAATAGCTGCTTGAACATTTCCCAAACTGTTTTTACTGTTATATGCTAAGCTAGAAGAAATAAAGAGATGGGGGATGACAGAAGGAGGAGACACTCTAAGAACTTTGTTAGACTCGAACTCCGACTCCGACTCAGACTCTGACTCGAATTCGTTGTCATCTAGTTCTCCTTTGAACATCTCTCCTTCTCCGGTATTGACTTTGAAGAGTTTCCCTTGGTTGTTGGTCCATTTGATCGACATTCTCCATCCTTTTCGTTGGCTTGAGACAGCGTCGTTGATCAACGTTGTAGGGTTAAAATGATCGTCCTGAAGTATCATGGTAATGATCTCATCATGTGCGGCTCTAAAGAATCGATCTTCTCCAAACAGAAGTCGCACTGCTTGTTCGTCTAAACAAGGTGTCTGGCAAGTTTTCATGTTAGGAACCGTTTCTGAGGGAATAAAGTAGCAATCGTGGAAGACCTTGATTACTGTTGGGTTTAATGGCATCCCTGGGAAGTATCCCTAGGATTTAAGTATGTGGTTGACCACTAGGTTAGTGTATGCGTCGAAATATAGAGGTTCCAACTGACTATGTACAAGATTCACGCTCTGAAATCCTCCAAGCTCATATATTGGATTTGTAGCTACTAGATTGCTGAATATTTTCTCTATCACAACCTTGATAGGTGACGAAGTGATTGTCACTACCTTGCCATTTAGAGGAATTTTGATCTTCTGGTGTAGGGTGGGTGTTACTGCTTTAGAAGCATGAATCCATGGCCTTCCCAGAAGTATGTTGAAGGATGCTTCAATGTCTAAAATCTGGAAGTTAATCTTTCGCTCGACTGGCCTAGTGGCTATGGTAAGGTTGACTAGTCCCACTACCTTCCGTCGTGTCCCGTCGTATGCTCGAACACCTTGGTTGGTAGGAGTCCAATCTGTTTCTTTCATACCCAATTTACGTACTGTCTTCAGTGGTATGACATTGACTGCAGAGCCATCATCTACCAAAGTCATGGGTATATTTTTCTTTAGACACACGCGATCATGATGTACAAAGCGAGGTTGAACTAGCCCCGAAAGGAGGTAATTCTTCGTCTGAGAAGGTAATTGGGTTCCTGAGCTTGATTGAATCTTGGAAGACCAAGTTGGCTAAATCGTCGGGTGTAGAGTCGTGTGCTACATTTAGCTTTGCCAATGCTTGGAGTAAAGCTTGGCGATGGGGATAAGAACTTGCAACTAATTGTCAGACTGAAATAAGATCAGCCATTGTCTTTTGTAGTTGCTTTAGCAGATGGTCAGTAGATGTACCCTTACCATCATTTGGGGTGATGACAGTGGTATTAGTAATTGGACCATTAGTAGTAGGATTGTTAATAGGGAGACCTTGATAAGGACATCCTGATCGAGTGAGATAGCTTACATCTTGATATTCCCTACTTCGAGTTTGAGAATTTTATGTGAGGTATTCATCTTCATCGTCATCGGCCCATATTTCGTTGAAGGTATTGAGGTCTTTTAAACTGACGATTTCAGCTTCTAAAGTGATGACTGGTTCAACGAAGTTGACACATGTTGTGATCACTTCTCGCATTGTAGATTGTTGGGATAGGATTGGAGCTCGTGGTGCGCTTTCTTGGGGTGTGGTACCCGGAATGCGTAGGGATGTCACGATGATTTCGATCTCTGAGACCTGTCTACTTACATTTCTAGCCCATGCGATAAATTCATCGATGGTAGGAGAAATGGTGGAATACTTTTCCTCATTTTCGAGCATGTTAATTTAATCTTCAAATGGGGAGATAAGGTGCGAGAAATGCAAGGTGGATTCTTCATTTGTGATCATTAGAACTCCAAGAGGATTATTAGTGTTGTTGGGCTTGCTACCAGGAGGTAGGGGTAGACGACCGTCTTCAATCATATCTTGGATGACATGTTTGAATTAGAAACATTTCTCTGTGTCATGCCCTTTGCCCCTATGATACTCACAGTAAGCATTCTCATCCTAGAACTTACTCTTCTTTTCTGGATCAGATGTAGGTCCTATAGGGTGGAGTTTGCCTTGTTGAGTCAATATTTTTAAGGCAATAGAGTATGTGTCGCCAATGTTGGTGAACTTCCTTTGAGGGTTGTTCTTTTTGGGTCCTTCAACAAGGTTGACCTCATCGGTTTTGTTACTGGAGCCGTAAGAATGACTCGTTGAGCCTTGATACCCACGACCTACCGTTTTAGACAAGAGTCTCTTTCGGATGTCGTATTCGATTCTGGTCCCTAGCATAGTTAAGTCTTTAAAAGAATTTATATTCTGGTACCTTAGATGGTTTACATAGATGGGTTTTAGATTCTCCACGAACTTTTCCACAAGAGTGCCTTATCTAGACGTTCGACTAATTGGGTACTAGTCTTCCTCCGCCTACTTAGGAAGTAGCTAAAACCTTCCTTCTCATTTTGAGTCAGGACTTCTAGAGTACGCATGTTGACTTGAATTTCAGCATTGTCTGCGTATTGTTTGGTGAATTCAATTGCTGCGTTACCCCAAGTTGCAATTTTCTTGTGGTCTAGAGTGTAGAACCATTGTTTGGGAATGGCTGGTGTCGAGAGATGAAGGAAATATCCTTAGGAACATCTCTGGTTTGATGCCTTTGATAGACATATAATCCTTGAAATGACGGATGTGGTTCAAAGGGTTCTCATGCCCCTTGAACTTTGGGATGTTAGTCATGTTGAAATTGGTAGGCAGCTGGGCATTTACCGCTTCATATTTGCGACTGTTCTCCCTATAGATGTCATCTCCCTTGAGATACATTAGTTGTTCCTCCAAGTATTGGAGTCAATATTTCGCTTCAGTAAGAACTGGTGGGGTATCGACTTCTGGTTGTCCCACGATGTGTGGAAGGTTTTCGTGCACACTAGGGTCAGGAATGTCTGCAGGTGGCAGCCTAGTTTCTACGGCAATGATTTGAACCTCAATGGCATTGAGGCGAGCATAAGCTTGGTCTTGGCTCGTTTGGAGACGAAGGAGCGCAGCTAGGATTTGATCATTACAATTTGGCTCGGGTTGATGAACACCTTATTGACTGGTTCCAGACATCTTGGATACTGGGCAAGAGACCGACGACGAATCAAAACGCGATCGTCCAATCTAGCACACTTACTCGAAAAGACTCGATTTATGAAGTGGGAGTGTGCGACTGTGTGTTTTAAAAATGACGGTTTCGAAATGTTTGTCCTAGACAACCATAGTGTGGTTGTAACGGTGTTGACTCGAAGTGAAAAAAAAAAATTTGACTAGACACTTCGACAAAGTTTCGACTCATTTTGCGCTACTTTAGGCCACCTTTGAAAATGCTTTACAGTTTTAAAAGGATTTTGGTTTTGAAAATTTTGTCATGGTTTATTTACAAAGATGATGATCACGTAAGGGTTATACACATTTAAACAGGTAGAATAACGGCATGTTGAGAACATTTAAAAGGGTTTCGGCTTAGAAGGTGGGTTGACATACCATGCAACCAAACCCAGGGTCTGCGGAGAGGTCCGCGTCAAACATTAGTAAGGTCGATTCCTGGTCCATTCGCCCGAGTAGTGAAAGCCCTTGGTGCTAACATGAGTACACACAGCGGTATGGTTGGCATTAATCGATATCCATCCTTAGGCCCAGATAAGAATTTGGATGGCCAGACAGGACGACTGGGTGAAAGGGTTGGGTTAGGCCTAGGAAGGCCAAATAAAACGACCTAGGAAGGTCGAGTAATAAGAACGGACAATTTCTTATACATACTATTCCCTAACCTCGTTCAAGTTTCACCCTGGGTAATACGTAAGTGTATGATACACGGGTTTCGCGATCCGTTCCAAAATTGTGGTGCACGGGGTACCACCGCTAGAGAAACGAGGGACAAGCATGAAAACACGCATTTGTGGAGTCGCCACCAACTTTTGTTGGAAGTTGGAACCGTTCGAATAGTTTATGTCATGTCAAGACATAAACGAATGACATGAACACTAAGAACTCATTACCCTTAGCATTCTATGTCTAGAATGACTCTCGTGTATGCCAATGAACACGGATGTTCACAGAGATCTGGAGTAAGGGGTGAGGGTACGCATTAGGAAGTTCTTTTTATTGAACACCTAATCCCGCCCGCCTCGATAGCGGCATCTGCTAATGATTAGGGAAACTCTTCTGTTATCGATGAGTTGTCGGTTATATGCATGTTATGCAACATCCACGTTTTAATCCTAGCATGTGAACTTAGACTATGTCGGTTGAACATGTAATTTAGCAATTAATTAGGTCGAAGTAGGATTTAAGGTTGATTGCATGTAAGAACACAAGTAATTAAATCATACAATGAATCAATAGAACTATAAAAGAAATATTACAATTAATTACAACGCATTTGGGATCTATGTCGGAAATATGTTTGAAAGATTAATTGAAACAAAGAAAAGAATTAATGAAACTAAACGAATCAGATTAGGAGTGATAATACGAATAATAGTCAATTAATTACCTAGTTAAACTACGTCAAAGCGAACCAGGAAGTTCAGAGACAGAAACCAGCCCGGAATAGGCACTGCAGGAGGTTCGTCCTCTGGAAGAGGTGCAGCACTACAGCCAGAATCGTAAACAGTTAGTGTTCGTTGGTGATTTACGGTTTATTAATGATCTACAAGTCGAATATAAGTGATTTTAACATATTAAATTACACTAGTTATATCAAAGACGAATCTAGAGATTAAATATAGAAGGATATATCCTCTAAATACACAATTTGATAGATGATTAAAATCCACTAAGATTGACTATTAGGGATCCAAGTCAAAGCAAACTTATGAAATTATAATGAAAGACGATTTATAAGAAATAATGAAAACTAAAAAAGGTTTTGAAAAGGATTTTGACATACTTCCGACATGAATCTTACAGTAATTAAAATAAAGATACAATAAAAAAAAAGATTGATTAAAACACCCTCAGACTTACATGTTGACGAAACGAGATATGAACTAGAGTTATCGATTTAGCGACATCTCGACTCGAATGTAAAGAATGTGCGCCCTCGCAAGAAGGAACGACTGATTAAGTTGACAAAAATTGATTATTGTTGAGTTGGTCAAATTGGTAGGTCAATGCAATAACGTGACAGGTACCCAGAAGGATCTGAGCTTACATGGTTGATTGATCAAGCACGTAGTTGTCAAAATGCTTAGAGCAAGGTCTATAACGCAAAGAGAGAGAAAGAAGGGGCGGAACACTCGCGTGCCATGAAAGTGTGCACGAACCTCTCCTTATATAGGGAGATATCCGAAGAGTTATGGAATAACTCGAACACGGAAAGAAATCTAGAAAATATTCCGGAAACAGATAAAACGAGCTGGGGAAGAGGCGCAGCAGGAACTCTGACTCTTGGAAGAGGCGCAGCACCCGCTGCGTTGTTTCCCAAGCAGTTTCCTACTTTGAAAGAAACATTTTCGTGTTTGTTTATGGGAATTGCGGTAGGTTTCGAATTCTTTTCTAAATAAAATATAAATATATTTTATGTTAGGTTCATATACCTACTCATAAGACTCTTCTTATGATATACTAGTTAACTCTTTAATTAGTTATCCTAGATCTAGTGCATGCAAAAGATAAAACAAAGATAAGAAGGAGAAGTCGTTTCCTCACATTGATAATGGACGAGTTGGGCACAAGAGTAAGAATCCTGCTTACTCTTGTTCTTGAGCTAGATGAATAAGGATGAACTTCCAACAGCTCCAAGTATAGGAACTCTCCTTTTTTTGCACCCAGACATACCCTTAATCACTTAACTATTGATATACTAGAACAATAGTCAAGTCCCCTTAAAACGAAGTATGTCACTCGAAATTTCTACCTTACAAATGTCACGTTCAAGCTACAAACACAAGTTCTATGAAACTTCTAAAGTTTCTAAGTATCTTGCAATTTTTATTGAGATGTAGTAGTGTCTTTGATATGAGATTAAGTTGTACATAAAAGAAGAAATGATCTTCCTCTTATGCACACCAAAACCGGCCAAGCATGGGGATTAATGAGCATGCTCATTACTTTTAGTCTAAACAATGCATTAGGGTGGCTATAGGTTTTAGGCTAGTAATCATTTTGCTTAATCTAGATTAGAACAAAAAGCTAAAGCCTAAACCCTATCCAATCCCTCATAAAACCAGGGCACCCATGTTAACATGGGTGTCCATTTTATTTTCTGATTTTGTCAATTGTCACATATGTGACATGTACATGGTTCTAGTAATCATTTTGCTCGTGGACGTGTTGGTCATACTTACTAATGTACATGGTGCTAGAGCGTGGCATTTACCTTGAGAGTGTGTTAGCTCATGTTCGATCACTTGTTTGATTGCATTTTTGGTTGATTTGGATGCTTGGAATAAATTGTATGATGAGTCCCTAACCTTCTCAAGGACATGGTCATTAGTGGTGAGATGCAAGCTAATGGTGATCCATGTGATTGTCAAGGGAGTCTTCCCCGAGTCGGATTATATTATGATGATGCATATTGTTTTATACTTCACATGGTTATGCCTTATTATCATGAAATGTATACTCGTATCTCACATGACGTAATTGTATGTATGATGATATGTACTTAAGTGTTTGCCTATATGTGTTTTCTTGTGATATGGCTGGGAGAACCCGGAGTTACTCCCCATTGACTGTGGCGTTCATATTTTATGAATGTACAGGTTGCATGGTTGGATATTTGCTTGCTTTTGGGTTTGTGTGTGAGCTAGCGGGCGTTGGCCTATGACGATTCACCCTTGACATTCTTCGCTAGTTTACTAGACTTTCTTTCAGACTTGACTACGTTTTGAGAGATTATGTCTCCTTGTAGTACTTATACTTTGCTTATATTTTGGATTCGATTTGGTTGACATTTCTCGTATTTTCTCTTGACATGTAAAAAGTTTCAAAAATTTCGTATTTTCCGCTATATAATTGCATGCTTGTTATGTTTTAATTTCCGCTATCGTGAGGGTTGTCACACTCTTACAAGTCAAACCAAGGGGCAAATTTCAAGTTAATTGGGCATACCCTTACCTAATCAAGATTATCTTGTCAGGAGGGGCACTTAAAACTCAGAGACTTAAATAGGAATGAATTCACAAATCCAACTAATCTAGACCAACTTAAGAAAAACTGCCTCTGAAAGAGGAACACACGCCTGGACTGACGTCCCCCCCTTCTCCTCTCTAATCTTGTGTTAATGTTTCTCTTGCATTTTTAATACGTATACTTCAAATCCTCAAATCATCAGTAACTTAATTGCATTCTTAGAAGTAAGCAAAATGCACCTTGCCAATTTCTTTTTTGAAAGTCCATAGACCTTAATTAGACTCCTCTAATTAGTTACTAAATTACTTGTTAATTTAGTATTTAATGATCTATGTAACATGCATGCAAATATAAAGACATTTATATAAAAGAAGAAATTTCCTCACATTGAAATGGAAATTATATGGGCACAACAAGAACTCCTTCTTATTGTTCTTGAGCTATAATATAGATGATCCTCCAAAAATCTCCAAACTAGAAGACAAATTGCACCCAAGATTAACCCAAATTAACTTAACTTATTATTAACTAGATAATAAGAAAAGTTACACTAATATTAGAATATACTACTACTATATTAATACTTAGTGAATATTAGTGAATGAGAGTTTTAGAAAGATGAGAGGATTTTAGTGAGATAAAGCAAATAAGCAAGAATGAACAACACAAAATGAACAACCATATTGCCCTTTTATAGGCAATATGGCCGGTCCTCTAACCCTCACAAGAGACTTATTTTGCTTATTTTAATTCACATGCAAAGTGGTGGAGTGTAGTGTTGAGTGAAATGATTTTAGGTATACTATTCATGTCATAATCTCATGTGACTTGTGAGCATGAACAAAAGCAACCATCATCACCTACACTACTACTATGACCGGCCACATATGGCCTTATATGGTCCATTTTGATTTTTGATATTTGTGCCACAAATACTTATTAATCATATGTTTAATTATCTTATATAATTAAGTGTTAATTTAAATCATATAACAATTATATGACACAAATAAATAAATAATATGTACTTAACATTTTAAGTGATATTTTACCATTATATCACTAAATCATGGGTCCCACAATGCTTAGTTAATTTATTTTACAACTCCTTGTAAATATAATTAACTAATTAGCTCTATCTCAAACTATATGTAAAACCTCAACTAATTTAGTAAATTAAAGATTAATTACTAAACTAGATCTTATTTAATCATATTAAAATAAGATATAAATTTATTAGTCAATTATCGCATAATTGAAGAATGAGCTTAATCGAATTTGAGTTCCTAGCTCAATTTCTAACTATTAACTCTCGTATATATATATATATATATATATATATATATATATCTATATATATATATATATATATATATATATATATCAAATATATGTAATGGACTAATCAACTGTATCATATAAAATTAATTAGTTACTATTTGGGTTTTATCCTATAGGTGTGACCGAAAGGGATCAGTTGATCACCGCCGTCATACGACAATAACGTCAAACTCTAGTCAGCCAACCGTTATTGATTTACGTTAATCAACTGACTAATCATATATATATAGTCAATAAATATCCCAATTATATTCCTTAATGAGATTTATTATGTGGCGCATTATTGTGGAGGACACCTACTCCAACACTTTTGTCTTTACAAGCTCTTGCTTTAACAACTATTTCTTTGCATATGTAATTATGAACTACGACACGGTTTGATTTTACCTTAACGATAAATACGTAGCCAATCCTCAAAAAAGGATATAACCGGCATTTTATTTGTCTTGTGAAAATAGAGGGAAAGTATTTAACTACTTGAACTTGAAACACATAAAAGGAACAAATGAAACTTCTTTATTTTCGTGAAATGTTAATTATATTAATCAATAAACATATTACATGATTTAAGATATTTGTTCCACCATACCATACACATTACATTTAGCAAACTCGATATATCTACTCAGTCCATGGCCTCCAAGGGATATTAAGATACTTTGAAGACCATTTCTTCTCGTTACATCTCATGTAGACTTCCTCCTTAACTATGCGAACAACATTTCCAGCCGTCATTACGTACCTTGGATTCTAATCAACAAATATTCCTTGAAAAACCAAATATCATACACCATAGCCACTTTGCAGCAAAAACAAGGAACGACATCTCCAACGAATACACCCAGTCAGTCTCTCAGAATTATCCAATACCTAGAACTGAACTTACAATTATATAAGATATGTTGATGGTCTTCAATATGCTGCAGGCATAGATCACATATCTCACTAGCACATATATCATACGTGAGAATTCTATCTTTGGTCAATAGTCTTCCTTGTATTGCAATCATTCAATAAAAGAATGCTTGGGAATAATAGTCATGTTCCAGGTCACATGAGCCCAATCAACCTTTCCTTGAGAGCCTTGTAGCCACAGGTAACCAGATTTGACACTATGTATTCCTTTGTTCTCAGTCCACACACCATTGCTAAATCCAGATTTAAGCATTTCCTTCACCTCGCAAATTTTCCTCCATGTCAAGCTTGTATAAATGGTTGGTTTATATTCAATCAAATCCCTTCTTTTTATATAAACATAATAAAACTATCTGATCCACATATGATCAGCTTTATTAACCAGCCACCAAACATACTTCCCTATCGTAACTAAGTTTCACTTCTTGAAATAGATTATACCCAGACCTCCACATTCCTTCTCAGTACAGACTTTATCCCAAGCAACTTATGGGGTCTTACTGAAAATTTCAGAACCAGGCGATATGTAACTCCTACAAATCTGTTCAATCATGTCAATAACCACAACAGGAATAACAAAAATTCGTATTTCATCCATAAGGTGTGTAATTGAGTCAAGACAACTTTAAAAAGAACTAACTTACCAGCATAACTTAGTTTATGTGCCCCCTAGCCTTGAACTTTGCACACCACTTTCTCAACTAGCCTTGTACAATCCCAACACTGTCATCCTTTTGTATGAAATAGAAATTCCAAGATATCTAAATGGAAAATGACCCTCCTTAAAACCAGAGTTGTTGAGAATATAATCCACATGCATTATCTCCATCTCATTGAAGTAGATGTCAGATTTTATGCAGTTCATTTCCAGCCCATATGCACATGAAAATGTTGAAAATGCTCTCAGGATAATAGTGATAGACATTCTATCACCTCTATAGAACATCAAGAGGTCATCAACAAAGTATAAATGACTTAACCTCACTGCTCTACACAAAGGATGATAATTAAATTCAAGGGAAGTTGTCACTTCAGCCAGCACACGACTCAAGTACTCCATACATATAGTAAATATGAGGGGTGACTTTGGGTTACTGTGTCATATCCCTCTCTTCCTTTGAAAATACCCAAAGCTTATGCCATATAAATATGAGGTAAACCAAGGAGTTGTTACACATACCATAATCCAATGCACCAACTTCTCATGGAACCAGAGGGCTTGCAGCATCTGCTTAGTGAAGCACCACTTCACAGAATCATACGCTCTTTTCAAATCCACCTTCATTATACATTTTGGGGAACGACTCTTCTCTTATATAACCTGACCAAATCATGAAATAATAGGATACTATCCATAATGTCTCATCCTTTAATGAATACACTCTAAGTATCACTAAGAATGTTAGGGAGCACCATAGCAATCCTCTTACACAATACTTTTGAAATAGTTTTGTACACCACATTGTTGGAGTAGGTGTCCTCCACAATAGTGCGCCACATATTGAATCTTATTAAGGAATATAATTGAGATATTTATTGACTATATATATGATTAGTCAGTTGATTAACGTAAATCAATAACGGTTGGCTGACTAGAGTTTGACGTTATTGTAGTTTGACGGCGGTGATCAACTGATCCCTTTCGGTCACACCTAAAGGATGAAATCCAAATAGTAACTAATTATTTGTATACGATACAGTTAATTAGTACATTACATATATTCGATATGTACGAGAGTTAATTGTCAGAAATTGAGTTAAGAACTCAAATTCGATTAAGCTTATTTTTCAATTATGCGATAATTGACTAATAAATTTATATCTTATTTTAATACGATTAAATAAGATTTAACTTAGTAATTAATCGTTAAATTACTAAATTAGTTGAGGTTTTGAGATAGAGGTAATTAATTAATTATATTTACAAGGAGTTGTAAAAATAAATTAACTAAGCATTGTGGGACCCATTATATATTGATATAATGGTAAAATATTACTTAAAATGTTAAGTACATATTATTTATTTAATTGAGTCATATAATTGTTATATGATCAAATTAACACTAAATTATACAAGATAATTAACCATATGATCAATAAGTATTTGTGAGACAAATATCAAAAATCAAAATGGACCTAACTAGACCAATTGTGGCCGGTTATGATGTAGTTACAAGGGTGATGATTTTGTTCTTGTTGTCACTCTTTAGTTAGCATTTGAAAGTGACATAACAAGTATAAAACAATCATCATCTTTTCTACAACACTCCACTCTAATGCATGTGATCAAATTGAACAAAATAATAGTCCAAATGTGGACTACAAGGTCCGGCCAAATGGCCTATATTATGAGTATTTTGTGTTCATTTTATACTTACTTCATTTTGTGCAATTGTCATACTTCTCTCTAAAACTCTTCTTCTCACTATAAACTCTCAAATACTAATATTTACTAAGTATTACTAGTGTAGTAATATAGTCATAATATTAGTAGAATAATATCTATCTTATTATCTAGTTAATAATAAGTGTAGATTATTTGGATTAATCTTGGTGCAACTTAGAGGAGATCTTCTATTTTGGGGATTATTTGTATCATCCATATTATTAGCTCAAGAACAACAAGAAGGAGTTCTTGTTGTGCCCTTATATTTTCCATATCAATGTGAGAAAATTTCTTCCTTTATATAAGTGTCTTTATATTTGCATGCTTGTTACATAGATCATTATAAACTAAATTAAAAAGTAATTTAGTAAATAATTAGAGGAGTCTAATTAAGGTCTATGGACTTTCAATTGGTATCAGAGCTAGCTTGTAGCATGCATGTTCATTTTGGACATTTTTATTAAAGTTATAAGATAACTAATAAATCAAAGATTTTGAGTTAAAATACGATTCTGACGAAACGTTTTGGTGCATGTATACCTACTGACCTCAAAATGTTTGTGGTTAAATTTCGTGATTTTAGGGATTAATTTGCTATTTATTTTGATTTTTGGCGTTTAAACCGAGTTAACATGCATTTTATGAGTTAAAAGTTAACTAAAAATAGTTGCATGTTGATTCTAGCCATGAAATTTTAATATGATCTCACATGCATTTCTTACATATTTTATGTAAAATTTCGTGACTTTTACTTATGTATTGCATGTTCATTGATTTTTATACGATAAAAGTGGATAATATGAGATTATAATGTTCATAAATTTGAAACGTCCATTTCTGGTCTTGAAATTTTTTTTTATATTTAACATTCTAATGTTGATACTCTTGGTGAAATTTTATAATTTGTTTCACTGTTTTACTATATCTAATGTTTTTATTTGATAAAAACCATCAAATACAAAGCTATTTGTTCATAAAATTATTTTAAATTTTTTGAGCAAATGTTTTTTATTTTTATAGTTCCTGGAAATTTTCCAGAATGTACAAAATTTTTGGTTTCAAATTTTATGATGTTTATATTTTATTTTGGTTTTATTTCATAATTGTTATGATTTAACCGTAATATTTAGCAAATGAAATCAAATCGATCTAATTAATGACCAACAAAATTAGTAGTGACTAATTTTGAGTTCTAAATCGGTTTAGTTCAATTAGTTTGAATTTAAATGCGATTTAAATGTTGATAGTGATTTTTAATGGTTAAAAATCAATAAATCCCGGAAAAATCGAGCTACAATGAGCATGAATGAACTTAGGACGATTTTGGCATGAATTTTGCAGCAATTTATTTTATTTATGTTTGAATGAATGAATGTCATTTATTTAATAATTTATGCAAAGTTTGTACTTAGTATGGCCTAGTTATTTTTAATCGTTATTACCCATAATGTAAGGGAATAACGGTTTGGTTGTAATTTTATTGCGATCTCGTATCGCCGGTTTGTATAATTTAATAATTTTATTTTATAGAATAAATGTATAATAGGAATTTGTATATTTGTTTATTTGTAATTATTTTTATGAAAACCGGTGACTACCTCAAGACGGTGCCATTTTAGAAGGTGTTCCAAGTGAAGAGGCAAGGGACCAAGGAGTTGGTTTCCGAATTTGTAACTATCTAGTTAATTTTGATTAGCTAGGTGGCCATACTAGGATTTTATTGTTGCTTGGTTGCTTGCTTTATTTCCACTCATGCCAAAATCGTCACACATGCATTTTATTTACCGTTATTGTCAATTCAACGTTATTCACAATTCACCGACTTTGTTCACTTATAGGGGATTAATAACTAAATTGACAAGATCTCTCACATGTTTAAAAAATTGAGATTAGCCTTACCAATTAATAACACCTATGAATCCCGTGTTCATTAGGGCTGCTACCACGCTCGTGGGTCCCTTTTTACCTCGGGTAAGTAGGGTGATACGATCACAAGCTGAAATTGGATTGGACTCAACGAGATAAGCGTTATCTTGGGACTAGGAGATGGATTTAGTTGAAATCCGTCAACCAAGAGTTCTAACGGTAGAATTAGTCACGTAAAGACTTACCATTTTTAGATAAAAGTAGCATGCGATGACTATTTTTTATTTATTGATGGGTCTTGGAATCATTTATATAAATTAGTGAGAGGTCATTATATGAATGCTAAACTTGTTAAAATGTTTTTCAAGTAAATTAACAATGAATGTTTATATATTTCTTTTTGTTGTAGTTACCATATTCGCATAATGTCAACATCATCAAACGTTGCAACCTTGGGTAAGGACTCATGGTTGAGGTCCGTCATAGACAAGTGTGTCCTTAAGGATGACGGAAGTAACTTCGTTGAATGGGAATCAACGATCAAGAGCGCCGCGTTATCTGATAACGAGCTTCGCTACTTGGTCGAAGAGCCCCCCACCGAACCCGAAGATACACACCATGAATTCCAAGTCAGAAACACGAAGTGACCGAGTCGGATCCAACGGCGATACCCCAGTCATCGACCTAAGGTGCCACCATAGCACAGTCCATCGGATCAAAGGGCCACCTTCATCTCTCAGCTTATTTTCCCAATATTTGGGAATTCTGGAGAAGTCTACCATATAGATCCTAATCCTCATGGTAATAGATCAAGCACGGTACCCACGCACATCAACTGGGGGCTCAATCAATCGCAAGCGCTCCATTAACCATATCTGGAGCACGAAGCAAGAGTGTAAAAAAAAATGAAAATAGAAGGGAAAAAACCAGAACAAAAAAGAACAAAAGAAGAAAGCACATATTCTTACTTGCAAGATGACGGGACTCCCCAAATATGGAAGCTTGCGGTTAGCCTTTCTATTATCTAGGCCAAGAATGATCTCTCATAGGCAAAGACAAGCTGGGCTCATTCGCAGCTCTATTTGCTCCACCGAGCTCAAGAAAAGAGGGTCTCCCCTCATCTCTTTGTCAATGTGTCCTTGAAAGATTTAACTATGCAAAAGGTAAAACCCAAAGGCCCTGCGCCTCGCAACATAGGATAAAGCTAGAAGGGTCATCCCTATTTATTAATCGAGTCAGCAATCATGCATGCGGACACCCTTTGAGGTTACAAGACGGTCTACCTCAGCTTTGGTCAACCCAAGGAGGTCCCTAAATTTCTTCTTATACCCTTGGGAGTTAAGGGGTATAACTCGAGTGTCATCCGGGTCCCATCCCCCAATGGCAGCTATTTCTTCTGGGAAAGGACAAATATCGCCTCCAGGAAAGGCAAATATATGCAAATCAGGGTCCCAGTACTCAAGACAAGCATCTAGGAAGGGCCTTACTACTTTCACTAATTTCAAGCTCAAGATCGTCCCTAGGTTGTAGGCACCCATATCATGTTTCTCAACATGGGTGAACTCGTTTGCCCACTCTTTGAGACGGTTTTGAAAGGCATTCATTATACTGCAAGTCTTTTTGGGATTTGAGGTTTTTGTATGTGTGAGAGACAGATTGTTGGAAGAATTGTATGAATAAAATCTTCAACCGAGCTCGCTATATATACTATTCGCCTTTTCCTTATTTTAATCGAGGTCTGATCAGCCCAAGATACGACGCAGCAGCAGCTGCGCCCTTTCGAAGAGTCGCAGCTCTTGCTGCGCCTCTTCCTCAGGCCATTTCTCAAAATTTCCAATTCTTGCGCCTTCCTAATTCATGTTCGTCTATGATTTTCTAATCCTATAGGATGTGGGTTTGGAAAATATGCAGAGTTACCAAGATTTTGGATTTCCTAATCCTAGGCGGGTTCGCTTTTCTGGACGATAATCGACATTTCCGCAAGTCAGGCACACTCATTCATTTTTCATTTACTTTTTTTAGGAAAATCATCTCATTTCCATTTTTTCTGAACTTATATATTTCTTTTATTTTCTTTTTTTAGGGGGTAACCCTCCCTATTGTCGGTCATATTTGTACATTTCCGTACATTTTTTAGTGTTTTATACATCCATTCATTTCGCGCTAGTTTAGGCTACCGATATGCCACTTCAAAAATGTTTGAGTAGATTACTTGCTACATGTAATTTATGTTAGTTCTATTCCGAAGGCATGACGACAGAAACCGTCAGCTGCCATACGTGTCACATAAAGGCACTCAGGCCGTCGTCACATAAAAAAGAGTATACGGAAGACTGGGGGCTCACGCCCTAAAGCCAAATCCGAAACTGGGGGCTCGCGCCCTAAAACAGATCCAGATATACAACAAATCCAAAAACAAAGTTCAAATATCCAAAGTCTACAAACAAAACCAGACAGCTAATCCTCATCACCAGTGAGCCCAACTAGAATCTCCAAGGGAATGATCTCGACATCCCGGGACTCCAACTGCCTCAGCAAGCGGGCTATCGCCTCTCGAGACTCCGTCAACCACTTCATTTCAAAAAACACAAAAATGCAGTAAAATGAAAAGGAAATGATAGATTCTTACCTGTTGGTCCTGGCCACCCGCGTGTGCCTCAACGACTGTAGCCCACAACCAGTTGGCCACCCTCCACAGTGCGAGGTGCCGAGACGGACCCACCTACATTCAAATACAAATGAAGGATAAAAACAAATGCATTCCTATGCGACAAAGACGGTCAAGGATTGGAAGCTCACCCTCCTAACAAGGTGCTTCCACTCCTCCAAGCCCGCATCAGTCACCATTGCGCTGAAATCACGAAGCTCTAAAATAATCGTGGAGCCAGCCGCGTCCGTGTACACGATCACCTCGGTGTAAGCTGGCGGCTCGACGACTGCCAACCCGATCTCCTGCGAAGATCAAATGGTTTATCAACAAGTGATTTATCATTTGTCAAAATTCAAATTTAAGAAGAAGCAATCAATGCTTACCACGATGGACCAGTACGCCAATCTCCGACGAACAAACCCTGGGTAATCCTCGTCAGAAAGGATAATGACGTCCCCACTAGCACCAACTAGGTTAGCCTGGATCTCAGCATCAGAAGGCTCCGTAAAAAACGACCCTGGAGGATCGATGGGGCCCGTGAAAGCATCTCGAGAGCACTTCCAAGTCAAACACTCGCCCAAGTACCACACAGGTCCCATGGGCGTCGTCAGCAGCAACCGACTCGAGCTCCTAGAACGTAAGACCTACGCTACAAAAGATGGTGCGTCCGGGTAGTAAACCCAAGGCCTCGGAACCCACTAAGGCAAAAAAAGAAAGAAAGGGGTCATTCTTATTATCCAGTTCCAGACGATGATAAGACAAAAGGATCATTCCTTCTGATCTTTCTCCAAAATAAAAGGCATAAAATAAGACATACGGGGGTACTTACATGCTCTAGCTGCAGGGCATTGACGCCCCGTCTACAGACATCATAAGAAGAACGCTGGCGATTCTTACGGCACACTACCCAGTCCCTCACAACTGTGTATACCCTTGGCTCAGGCTCCGTCCTCTTGGGTGCAAAACCCGGAAAGTAAGAGTACACCCACGCCTGCAAAAAAGGTAATAACAGTATCAACATCAAATATTGATCTTTCAATCAAAACAAGGTTATTGATATTTTTAAAGGGTTTCAAAGGAAGGTTCATACCTCCAGCAAGAGTCCAAGACCGACTGTAGCAGGAGAAGTTCCCTTCTCCATCAGCTCCGGCCTGACCATGGCCCTCATGTAATGAGTGAGGAACGAAAAGCCAGGAGTAACCAAGTCGCAGCGACCTAGGCTACTCAAGTCAGAAAGAAAAGAAAGAAGCTTCGTCGATAACCTCTCCCCCTTGTCTCCGAAGTAAATCGAAGAAAAAAACCACCACAACCAAAGCCGAGCCCTCTGCTCATCTGCACAAGGAGGAGGAACAACCATCTCTGCACCTATCCTCACTCTCGTCTGAGTCCTACCAGCAAAGTAGTCTCTAAAGTAAGAGCTCGACACCAACCCGGGTAGAGCAGACGCGCCTGCCGGCAGGTTCCAACCTATCAACTGTCTCGCCTCCTCCGAGTCGACCCTCATGGCCTTCGACGACCACTCCAAGCTCTCCTCTCCACACGACAAACCAGAAATCATGCCGTAATCCTCCAAAGTGACTTCAACCTCCCCAAAAGGCATATGGAAGGTCGAAGTTGTATCCCAGCAACGATCCAAGAAGGCCCGAATCAGGCAAAGGTTAGCCCGCATCTTCATCGCCCTGATCAACCTCTAGGCTCGGACCAGCTCTCCAAAGGCTTATCCCCCAATGAGAGTCTTCTCTTGCTCGGTCAGCTTTTCGTACGCTTCCACCATGGTCGTGTAGCCAAAGAAGGACCTCATGTTCCCAGCCTCCAGCGATTTGAATCAAGAAAGTCAAGTTAGCATTTTATATTTCAAAAGAAGTGGCAATCGGATATAGAAAATGACAAGCAAACACAAAGGCTTACCATGCTTCGTGCCGTTCTGTAAGACATGTGGCTCTCTGCTGCCCAAATGAGATGTCTACCATCCCATTTCTCAGCCCACTCAGGTGAACACGCCAGATGGTGTCCACCTCGACCCGTGGTAATCCTTCTCAGAACCTCGTCCTCAGCCATCCCGGCCTCCTACGCCACCTCGGCTGGTATATATTTTTCCACTCGGGAAGAAGAAGGCTCAAGATCTATGTCCATGCAAACTCTCCCTGACGTAGAAGCAATGTCACCTGCACATTTCAAACATGTCAAACCCGGTTCAAGCTAATCCTCAGCGGTTTTAAACAAAGCACATTCTAAAAGTGTTTCAAGTCATTTTCAAGAGGCTTTCTGTTCATCTTTGACCGTTATTTTGAAAACCCGACTACACATGTAGCGTAAGGGTCAACTCAAGTCTAAGTTCAAAGCCTAATTTCGGGTTTGTGTCAAAAATTGGACAGTATTTCGCCATAATAGAGGTTATACCCTAAAAAAGGCGTCCTGCAGAGACCGTCGCAAACTGAAAATCTAATGCTACAACAAGTTCACCCGCTACACAAGGGTTCTAGAACACCAAGTTTCATCCAAAATAAGCTACCCTAAGGGGCTTTTCGAAGCGGTTTTCGATTCAGTGAGTACCCGTCTCATTTGTTCAAAACTCGACGAAAATGAAAAACGAGTACATGGCTATGTTCCTAACAAGGTCAAATGTTCATTCCTAACGTCAATTTCTACCATACAAAGCTCCAATAGGCGCTAGTCCTAATTTTTGAGCTATTTAAGGGAAGGAAACCCCAATTTTCAATACAAAATCGATGAAATATAAGCGATTAAAGAGAGATTGGAAC
This sequence comes from Heliosperma pusillum, assembly GCA_022085475.1. Classification (NCBI taxonomy): domain Eukaryota; kingdom Viridiplantae; phylum Streptophyta; class Magnoliopsida; order Caryophyllales; family Caryophyllaceae; genus Heliosperma; species Heliosperma pusillum. The sequence continues at coordinate 26,997 of JAIUZE010018951.1, forward strand.
GCATCGGTTTGTCATAGCTTATGGAGCAATTTGATCAAGATTTCAACAAGTTTGAAGAATTTTTGAGAGAATGGTTCGAGTTTTTATGATTGTCGGATAAATGGAAATGATCCGTCTGTTCGCGTCTTTATCACACAGGGAAAAGCTCGGGAAGAAACGCAGCAACAGCTGCACCTCTTCCAAGGTCGCAGCTCTTGCTGTGCCCTTTCCCATGCGATGATTCGCCTAAATTTGAAAGTTGGTTACAAGCTCGTTACTTGTGGGCCCAAGTCTTATGCGCCTTTTTTCCAACTTCTATTTTTTAATACTTTGGTTCCTTTCAAGACCCGTGCCTCGACAAGCTTCAGAACCGTCACGTTACCTCAGCAGAGACCCATTTTTTCCGAATATACAATCCGTGGGCCTAATTTTTTATCCTTAAGATTTTTGTTCGCCACAACCGAGCAGATTCTCAGAACGATTCAATCCTGACAATATCTTCCACATATCAAGTTTCAACACGTGTTTCCCAGCGAGAGTTCCCTTGAAGATAGAGACAGGTAGATTCTCACATTCAGCGGCTGGCGAGCCTCATTACGCACCCAATATCTAGCGGCTGGCGAGCCTCATTACGCACCTAATCCCCAGCGGCTGGCGAGCCTTATAACGCAACCTCAGGTCCAAGTAATAAGATGGTTAGGTATGACTCCTTCTGATGGCAGGCGTGCTTTTGTACATAGTCTAATGGACTTTAAACGACCCTCCCCGACAGACGACAAACTTTAAAATGTTCCCGACAACAGGTCCTTGGTTCAGACCCCTTGAACCTCCTAGCGTCGCCATAGTCGTTAGGTTGTAATCTTTGATTGACCTAATGGCTATACTTTGACTTGTGCCTTGTCCAAGACTCAGTTAAAGTAGGGGCTCTATAGATACCTCGAATCTACACCTTCCGCCAACCACCCAGTGAAGATTGGGCCGCATGTTTTGTATGCGGAACGATTTGTGACAATTCGTACTTTTATCGTCAAGTGATAGCTCAAACAGTTGTGTCACCCCTTGGTCGTCATCTACGTACCGATACGGTCGTTTTGACAGTAATTAGAGTCATTTTGCTGTCCGGTTCAAAAACCGATTCATTTTCTCTAAACCGTCTTTTAAAACCGTGTCTGAACGCTCGAGAATATTCCGGATATTTTAATGGTTCAAAACTTAACCTTTCTCGGTAAAATGTTGGAGTAAGTGTCCTCAACAATAGTGTGATCACTTAATTAAATCTCATTAACAAGAATACAAAGTGATGATTAACATTATAGTCAGGTGGTCCACATTAATCGGTAATGATTGACTTACTAGAGTTTGACATTACTGTCGCATGACGGTAGTGATCAGTTGATCCCTTGAGGTTACACCGAAAGGACGATTCCCTAATCATGAAATTTAATTAATTGTATGTACAAATTAATTAAACCCTTAAACAGGACAAGTTTATATTATAAGTGAGAATCATATCTTATTGTAATATGATTAAATAAGATTCAATTTGATAATATAATCGTTCTATTAGTAATAATGCTTAATGTTTATGAAACATTTGAGATAAGCATTATTGGTTGATCATAATTACAATTTGTTGTAGATCATATCAACCAAATATTAAATGACCTATTTTATATATATGTGATTATAAATTATTACTTAAAATGTTAAGTTTTATTTATTTGACATGAAATTGTATTTAAATTAGTTAAATACATAATTATAAGATAAGATAACCTGTCACATGTCACATGTCACATATGTGACAATTGACAAAATCAGAAAATAAAAGGACACCCATGTTTGCACCTTTTTTATGAGGGGTTGGGTAGGGTTTAGGCTTTAGCTTTTGTTCTAATCAAGATTAAGCAAAATGATTACTAGCCTAAAACCTATAGCCACCATAATGCATTGTTTAGACAAAAAGTAATGAGCATGCTCATTACTCCCCATGCTGGGCTGGTTTTTGTGTGCATAAGAGGAAGATATTTTCTTCTCTTATGTACAACTTAATCTCATATCAAAGGCACTACTACATCTCACTAAAAATTGCAAGATACTTATAAACTTTAGAAGATTCATAGAACTTGTGTTTGTAGCTTGAACTTGACATTTCTAAGGTAGAAATTTCGAGTGTCATACATGGTTTTAAGGGGACTTGACAATTTTTCTTGATATCAATAGTTAAGTGACTAAGGGTAAGTCTAGGTGCAACAAATGGAGAGTTCCTATACTTGGAGATTTTGGAAGTTTATCCTTATTCATCTAGCTCAAGAAGAAGAGTAAGAAGGAGTCTTACTCTTGTGCCCAATTCGTCCATAATCAATGTGAGGAAACAATTTTTCGTTCTTATCTTTGTTTTATTTTTTGCATGCACTAGATCTAGGATATGAATCTAATAATTGGCATCTGTGCATATGGATGTTGCATGCAAATCGGTTTTATAAGTTTGTACGAGTTAAAGTAACTAAATAAAACTATAAATTTGTGATTTATATGATAAAGTCATGAAATTTTTATGCATGAAATATATCCTGGTCCTAAAATGTTTTTGGGTCATTTTGATGACTTATGGAAGATTATTGCTTTATTTAATGATTTTTAGTTAAATAAACACATTTTAATGGTTAAAATGAACTTTTATTTACTAAATATAGTTAGAATTTGAATCTGGCCATGAAATTTTAGTATAATACCAGATGAATATGTTTACTACTTTATGTAAAAGTTGAGATAAATATGATATATTTTGCATGATTTATGATTTTTAATGGTTAAAAAGGCATAAATAGTGATTAATTTAGCATAAATAGCTAACACGAATTTTATGGCATGAGAAAATTATCAAAAGTTGCATAAATATTTTAAATATCAGATGTATTAGTGGAAAATTAATTAGATTAATTTTCGTGTGATTTGAATATTTTATTGGATAAAATCAATTAAAGGCAACTATATTTTACTCTAAAACAATTCAAAAAAATTTTCCCAAATTTTGACTTGATGATGTTCCTGGAAATGTTCCAGAATGTACAAAATTTTAATTTTCAAAGTTATGAATTATTGTAATTTAATTTGGAATTATTACATAAAACTTATGTTAATAAGGGTCAAAACCGAGCAATAATGCAAAACCGAGTTGAATTATCGTCAATTAATTAGTGGAGACTATTTTTTGAGTCCTAAAACAATTAGGATGATTAACGTGGAGTTAAATTTGATTTAAGTATTATTTTCTGATTTTAATTGGTTATTGTCACGCATTTCCATAAAATCGGGTTTATATACGATACAAGTTTTATTAGGGCGATTTGGCACATTAATATTGCATGAGTTTACATATAATTATGCTTCATTTTGAATGAAAGAATGTCATTTTTGGATTTATGTAATTTTGAATTATGTAATTTGTCGTAGTATGGCCTTACTTTTTAATCGATATTACCCGAAATGTATGGGAATGTTGATTCGGTTGTAATTTTTATGTGATCTCGTATCACTTTTATTGTAATATTTAATTTTATACATATGTATAATGAGAAAGTCTTGTAATTTCATTATACATTTTGTAATTATTTGTAATCCCGGAGTTTCCAAAAGACGAAGCCATTCGGAAAGGTGTTCCAAAAAAGACGGTGTCCTTGGAAGCGTGCATATGAATTCCAAGAGATCAATGGAGTTGGTTTCCGAATTTGTAAATAGATTATTTGATTTTCTATTTATAGGAAGGCCATACTAGGAATTGTTTTTTGCTTGCATTTTATTTATATGTTACATGCATGTCAAATCGCCATATAAATCACACATGCATTTTATCTAGTTAATCGACCGCGTCAATTATAATTATCGTTGGATCACCAATAATTATGTTCACTTAAAGGAGATAGATAATAAATTGACTTGACCTCTATATTTAGTAATTGAGATTTAGCTTTAACAAATAGTAGAACCCATGAATCCCATATTCGTAAGGAAGTAGGTTCGGCTCACCGAGGTGCTAAACTTAATATGTTGGGTAAGTGGGGAAATAAATCGTTATTGCATTGAAATTTGGTTGAACTCAACGGAAGAATTAGGGTCTGTGGCCCATGTGTTCCAAGCTAAAGATGACAATAAAGTATTTCATCGACCAAGATTTCTAATTGTAGAATCGGTTAAAGAGTTAACCCACCAAGTAATATTAATAAAGGTCGTGGAGTCTGTGGCTCACATAAGCCTGAGTTATTATAGGATTTGGGTCTTGGAATTATTTATGTAATTCGGTAGAGGTCATTATGTAAATGTCAACCTTGTTTAAAATGTTTACAAGTATTTTAAAAACGATAAAGGTTGATGTTTCTTTCATTTTCTATTTTGTAGTCAAACTTGTTTAATTCGCAATGTCGGCAAACGATAACGAGGTTCGACCTCACGCACCACCACTTTCCACTGTGTCATGGCTAAGATCCTTCGTGGATCGATACAAATTCGAAAAGAATGGTTCAAATTTCGCGGATTGTAATGGGCAACTTTGCCTAGCCACTGAAGGTGATGGTAAGGTTAGTTACCTCACCGAGGAACCTTCCACCGCTCCTAATGCGAGGTCATGGAACGTCGTAAGGGAGGCCTATGAGGTCTACCAAAAGGAATCGGCCGCGGTCAAGAATGTCTTGATATTCTTGATGGATGTCGAGATTCAAAGGAATGCCATTAAGATGAAATCCGCTTATGAGATCTACTCTAAGCTCGACCATGTTTTCACGAGCTCCAAGAATAGTCCAATATGAAGCCGCATCCCAATTCTTTGACCTCAATATGAAGGAGGGTCATAATGTTATCCCTCACGTGCTTAAAATGATTGAGTGTGTTGAGGTGCTAAAGAAGCAAAGAATAAAGATTCCCGAGCAACTTGTCATTGACCGCATTCTTCACTCCCTAAGTAAGATCAGAGGGTTTGTCAACTTTAGTGTGAACTTCAACATGCAAAATGGCACCGTCACGATTCATGAATTGCACAAAATGCTTGTGCAAGCCAAACGTGACATGGATTTTCAAGCTAGCTCAAGTAAGGATGTTTTGAACATCAATGTCAAGAGCAAGGCGAAGTTCAAGAAAAGTGGAAGCAAGGGAAGCAAGCCCACTCACTCCTACCAAGGCAAAGGAAAACCTATTATGAATAGCTCTTCCAAAGGCAAAAAGAGGGCCGATCCGAAGACAAGTGCCATTATTGTAATGCCATGGGCCATTGGAAGCGTAATTGCTCCAAGTACTTGGGAGACATCAAAGCTGGACGGGTTCTTCCAGTTGGTAATAGTTCTTTCCAAAGTTTATGTTATTGATATTCATCTCAACTTTGGTATTTTGATACAAGTTGTGATTCTCACCACCCTTTTTTATTACATTTAGGGCATGAGAAGAAGGACAAGGCAAAACAAGCCTAGGAGGATTTACAAGGAAGCCAGGGTAGCCACCACGTAGAGGAGACCTATGATAGGCTTGACGATATTTTGCTATTTGTCTTCTATTTACTTATTGCATTTTAATTGTTGGTTTATTGAACTATTTCATTTCCATGTTTTGAGATGGAAAATATTTTAAATTTCTATTTTTGAACAATGGTTGTATTAAAAAGGTGACTTGGTTTTCAACCTAAGTCACTTTACTTATAGAATTTATTTTGATGTTCTTAAACCTTTTATCATACAATGTTAGTATCATACAACGTAAAGTATAGTGACTAATTGATTCTATGAAACATATAATGATTGGATCATTATGAGTAAACAAAAGTTACGAATGAGATTCTCATCTTGGATTGTGACTAAACATCACAACTTATTTGAAGTAAGAAAGATCAATTACACAAGTCAAAATGAGTTAACGAACTCACACTTGGAGATTTACAATTGATATAAAGCCCCAAGATAAGATCCTTAAAAACGCCAATATGACTCCATACGAGTTATGGAAGGGTTAAGAACCCTAAATTTGTTCAAGACATGGATAAGATTCCAAGTATTTAGCTTAAATAGAGTGAGTCTATAGAGAAGCTAGAATACTAAAGTCTAAACAAATAAGTCTACTATAGATCGCTCAAAGTTAATACGAGCATCTTACCCCTTTTATACCTGGAGAAAAAAAATCTTTGTGACTGAGGGATAGAGCTCATGAAGCTATCCTTACAAGAATTTTCCTCATTTAAACCCTAGAGAAACAAAACTGTTTGTGGCTTATGGTGGGAGAAAATATACCACAAAAAAAATAGACAAGAGAAAATGTTCTGAAGTCATCCAAGGTTAAAAGCTTATAGCAAAAAATATCTATTTTTTGAAAGTGATAAGACTATGATCTATGGATTGGCGGATTACTATTTTTATTTTCTAGTTTGTTACAAGAAAGCTATATGATACAAGATGGATTCATTACGATTACTTGGGGAAGTTTGGACCTCCCTAGGGTGAATAAAACTTTATTTTAAAGTATTATATATATGTTAAAATATAACCATCTTGGAGATCCAATATTATTGCATCTACACCTCGTTGAAAGTATATGTATGACAAAGTGACAAAGAGTTATTTAAAGTTACCTTTCTAAATGGGCATTTAGAAATGGACAAATTGTCGTACAAAAACTTAGGAGATCAATGTGTGATCCTAAGAGAGCATTTGAGAGGTTGTAATAATCATTGCATAACAAGAGAGAATGGTTTCCTCGAATTGTCGAAGAGCCATGTTTACGCATGAAATTAAGTGGGAGCTATATCTATCATGTATGTACATGGAGGTTAGTGGGAGTTATAATTATCATGTATGGACATGATGATTAGTGGGAGCACATTGTCTTTCATGTCTTGTATGTAAAAGACATATTAATCATTATGAATGATGGACTAACATTGCATTCCATGGAGGAGTGTTAAGGAAATCATATCTAGATGAAAGACTTGAAAGAAGCATATCGTATCTAAGGCAAAATATCTTCCATGTCTTATATGTAGGAGACATATCAGACATATCAATCATTAGGGAATGATTTACTAACACTGCCTTTCGTGGAGGAGTGTTTAGGAAATCATTTCTAGATGAAAGACTTGGAGTAGGTATCCAAAATTTATAGTGATAGGTGAGAATGATTACACATGATTCCTAATGTTTCCGCCATTAGGCCAATCGTATATGCCAAGATATGCACATACCATGATGAGTTGTATGCTTGGAGCATGACTAGTCAATAACAAATCAATCCATATGAGAGTCATTGGATAGCCTTCAAGAATATTCATGAGTTTCTCGAGGAGAACTATGAGTTCATTCTTGTGTTTGGTAATGATAACTTAGTTATGTGTTAAAAGTTACACAAACTCAAGTGTCCAAACCTACAAGGATCTGACAGAATCCTAGGCTAACTTTTGTTATACTAAAAGCGAATAGATAAAAAGACATGATTGAAGTGTCAAAAAATGAAGATTCTACAAATAGAGTCTTAGTACATGGTGATGAGGAAAAGGTGGCTCATAAGGATCTAATAGTAGACCCTTTCACCAACATACCTATCACGTAGTTATTGTGATAAAAAGTAGGAGCATTTTTCAAGTAAAAGAGCCCAACACTAGATAACGATCTAGTGATATACTTAGATAAATTCATGTTATTGGGACTAACGATGAATGGAAATAAAAAGCAATTCATAAATTTGGAATAAATGGATACATGGTATATCCATTATCCAAGATTTTATTGCATTTAGACAAGATGGCCATGAAGTGTCATGGAACATTTACACTTTAGATTATAAGATATGAAGCAATAACATTGTGTTGATTGTTCATATATGATAATCACATTTATCGTTGGAGTTTCTAAAATTCATTTTTGTGGTTTGTTATATCCTAATAGGTTGTAGTGACAACTTTGAACCCTATTAAAGTGAACTGGATTAACATAGCCTTGGTCCGTAGTTGTTTACATGAGGTGACGTCTCAAAGTGACTGAAGTGTGATGCGATTGATGGCAAGTTCAAGTGCCATAGAGTCATATGAGATGACTAGTCGATCACATAGGCAGACTGTATGGGACACTCTATCGGGCAGTGACCGCTTATAGAGTTCTGGCAAATCATAAAGCCTGGTCGTGGCGAGAGCTACTATAGTATTCTTTTTGAGTCAATTATTTAGACTAGAGACTATTCGCCCAAGTCGACATAGTCTCTGATTGACTTTGATTTTTGCCCTACGCCATTCTGTAAAAAGGGGTGAATGGGCAATTATTGGGTCATGAAGAACTAAGAGTGTACGAAGAGAACAGAGCGATATGAATTGTCCAACCCCTTATCAGGGTTAACAAATATCTCAAGGCCACTCGAGGAGTAGTAAGGTGGAAATGCGTGGCCACGCTCGGAAGGTATCTACGGTAGATAATTCCGGTCAGACAGTTACTCTCCAGATCGAGGAAACCACTCAAGATATAATCACATGCAAGTACGACCTGCAAGACACCTTGCATTGAGTGGGAGATTATAATAGGACAAGAGAATTCGTGACACACACTTGTTGCAAACAAGAGGGAGATTGTTGGAGTAAGTGTCCTCAACATTAGTGAGATCACTTAATTAAATCTCATTAACAAGAATACAAAGGGATGATTAACATTATACTCAACTGGTCCACATTAATCTGTAATGATTGGCTAACTAGAGTTTGACATTACTGTCGTATGACTGTGGTGATCAGTTTATCCCTTGAGGTCACACCGAAAGGACGATTCCCTAATCATGAAAGTTAATTAATTGTCTATACAAATTAATTAATCCCTTAAACAGGACAAATTTATATTATAAGTGAGAATCATGTCTTATTGTAATATGATTAAATAAGATTCAATTATAATATAATCGTTATATTAGTAAGAATGCTTAATGTTTATGAAACATTTGAGATAAGCATTATTGGTTGATCATAATTACAATTAGTTGTAGATCATATCAACCAAATATTAGATGACCCATTTTATATATATGTGATTATAAATTATTACTTAAAATGTTAAGTTTAATTTATTTGACATGAAATTGTATTTAAATTAGTTGAATACATATTTATAAGATAAGATAACCTGTCACATGTCACATGTCACATATGTGACCATTGACAAAATCACAAAATAAAATGGACACCCATGTTAACATGGGTGCACCGGTTTTATGAGGGGTTGGGTAGGGTGATCGTGCCTGTCGCAAGCCCGATACAAAGATAAATTACCCAGACTAGGCTAATAACAAATTAATGTAATTAGGGAAGTAGGGGTCGATCCTCAGGGAGATGGTGTTTCCTATGAATTGTGATTCGTCTCACAATTGAGTTTTGTCTAATGATTTTCTGGGTATTGGAATTTGTGATGTCTAAACTAACGGAAGGCATAAATAAAAACAAAATGAAAACAAACTAGAATGAAAACAATAAACCAAATCGATAAATTAACAATAATGAGAAGCATCTAGGGAAATAGGTTCGCACATGTAGATTGACATATTGATAAAATTGGATTTAGGACATGCAAATAATTCATTGAGCGTTCGTAAGAATGGTGTGTTCATTACAATCATAGATCAGATGGTCTAGCAGGCTTTTAGTGCGATTTACTAGGTCTTAATCCACTATGTCATGTTTTGTCTATTCAATTCCTGTATATCTACCTTGGAAAAGAATTCCACACTAGTCAATGATTGTGATCAAGAATCGTCAACTATCGTTAAGGCCCAAACATGCATAGACACAATGTTTTAAAAGCACAATTTCTTTTATCCAATTATCATCTTTTAATCAATCTAACATGGCTTCACTACACCCTAGAAAGGTGACTACTCACTCATGATTATGTTGATATTAACAATGAAAGTTAAGGTAAGCATATTTAGTTGATTTTGACAATAATTTAGACTCTCTATGTGGCGATAATAACGACGCTATATGACAATCTAGGAAAAGTAACTATGATTATAACAACATGAAAATGAATCTAATTGATTTGAATAGAAAATAACAATCAAATGGAAAACAATAAAGAACAATAAGCAAAGGATAAATGAGGAATACCTAGGTGACGATCAACGATGAAAGCAATAACAATAATAGAAATCCCTCGCATAGAAATACCGTACTTTGAATTACAACTCTTGAACCCAACAAAGTAGATACAAAGATTGAAATTCTTGTTGAACTACACTAATGTTTTGATAGAAAATGGACATAAATAAACTAGAAACAAAAGACAAAAGTAGAAGATAATCTAAACTAGAAAAACTAAAACTAAAGAGAAAACTAATAAGAAGATTGTATGAAATATAGGATTAGATTGTGTGAGATAGTGTGTTTTTGTTGTGAGGCTAGAGTATCTATTTATAGTATTAGGGTTTCGTGGAGAAGAGGTCGGGCATTAAATACATAGGGCAAATTTAGGAAGAAGGAGCCGCAATGCTTGGAGCAGCACACATCCCCGATCGGGTACACACTTACCCGATCGGGTAAGTCGTCTTCTGGAAACTCTTGACTAACGCTTCATCTTCCTTTGCTTGACTCGTCTTCCAACATCCCCCTTGACTTATACAATCGGGTTTGTTGATATGGTATGATGTAAAGCGATGAATTCTCCCGTCTAATTGATTGGTCTTCCGACAACTACGAAACCGTCTTAGCTTCTTTTCTCCCTTAAGTTAGTGAACCTTCTTGAAATGCCTTACACATGGTCAAGCTTTCTTCTTTGAATCGTCGGGTTCTAGGCAAATGCTCGGGAATATAGAAAAAGGGCGTAGAAACGTCACTTTCCCTACAAAACAAGTTAGAACACAAGAATTCGCCTAGAAGACGATATTAGCTCATAAAATGGCTTAACAAAGCACAAATGACATACAAAACCGAGCTAAAGTTGTAACACCCGGAAATGTACCCTATTTTTCTAGTGAAAATATTTTACGGATACTTTTCAATGAAATTTAGTTTTAATCGTAATTTTAATTTTCCGAGTCGAATTTAGAATTTCCGAGTTCGTATTTGGAATTTCCGCGAGATTCCATGAGAATCCCGTCTTAAGGCGAGTTTGACTTTTGTTGACTTTTTCCTTATAAATATCACACTACACTTAACCTATTTTCTCATTCACAGAAACAAAATCAAAACTTTCCTTCTTCCTTAAGAAACCATAAAACCCTTGCCTCCATAATCTTCCATTCTGTGAATCTTCATAGCTCACTCGTTTCTTGTTGGAATTCACGTAAGTTCGTCTTATTCTTCCCCTCTTAGCTTCCTCTATCCGTATTGGTAATAAAATTACCGTCTTTCTCGCTTTTTAAATTATCCGTCTTTCTCAAGGTGAATGATATTCATCTTTTATTATCTAATTGTATGTAGGTGGAGACTAGGAAGGTTTAGAAACCGTTTAAAGACGCGAAAAGGTAAAGGTGAAGGGTTACTCGATATCTTTT
>JAIUZE010018952.1:0-11975 GCA_022085475.1 Heliosperma pusillum
GGTACATTGGTGCTCCATAACTCATAAGGAATCTTGCAGTCAAATCCTATATGAGGCCAACCATTGCTCAAGTAACAAGCTGTAAGAACAGCTTCACTCATGTACCTTTTTGCAAGACCTGCATTATAGAGCATGTATCGATCTCTCTCTCTAACAGTGTCTGGTTCATTCGTTCTGCTACACCGTTTTGTTGTGGTGAACCCCTGACGATATGATGTCTAGCAATACCCTCATTATTATAGAACTCATCGAATTCCCTTAAGCAGAATTCCAAACCATTGTCTGTTCGCAGCTTCTTGATCTTCTTACCTTTCTGATTTTCCACCAAAGTCTTCTATTTCACAAAGACTTTGAAAACCTCACTCTTATGCTTCAACAATATAAGCGATGTGTATCTGAAATAATTATCAATAAAAGTAACAAAATATTGATATCCTCTGATACCTTCAACTCGAGCATGCCCCTAGACATATGAATGGATATAATCAAGGACTTCTTTTATTCTATGAACACCCTTGCTAAATTAGATCTGTATTTCTTACCAAACACACAATGCACACAAAACTCAAGCTTCTTCACCTTAACACTGTTATGACCAAGCCTTTTATGGCAAAGCTTTGGCATATCTTCGTGATTTACGAATGCACAAACTGCATAACTAGTTAGTGTTTCACCTTGTAAGACATACAAGGTATTTTTTCAACACCTTTCAACACCAAACTAGAACCTTTCATGACAGGAAAATTCTTCCATTTATCCTGGAACTCATATCCTAAATCACTTTAATGCACCAAGTGAAATAAGATTATTTCCTAAAGCTGGAACATGTCTCACATTAGTCAAAGTATAAATCTTAACCTCTGTTGTCTTCACCTTAACTGACTCAATACCCACTACCTTACAAGTATCATTGTTACCAAAAACAATGTGACCCCCATTAAAGGACTCATAAGTACTAAACCAATGCTTGTGTGGATACATATGATAAGAAAGAACACCACGAATCCAGAATCCAATGGTCAATAGGACGAACATGGTCAACCACAAGTGGATAATCCGCCTTAGAATCATACTCTTCATTCTTACTTTGAACTACAGCTACATTAGACTTAGTTTTAACTTATGAGTATGTTTTTTATGCGCGGGTTCGTTACATAGAAAACAAATAAAAGTATTAGTAGCATTATTGATGTCTCGAACCTTAGTGTTAGCCTTTTTCCTATAAGATCCACCTTTCTTAGCCATATTAACAACTAAGCATGCTCCAAATCCGTCTCCTAAGTCAACAGTTGCCTTTTGACGCAGCTCCATAGTGCATAGTGCTGACTTCACTTCCTGTAGGGTTAATATATTTTTACCAAGAACAAAAGAATACACAAAAATTCTCATATGACGCGGGTAAAGAAACTAGCAGAATTAAAGCAGCATCTTTATCCTTAATCTTAACATTTATATTACATAGATCTAGTAATATAGTATTATATTTGTCTAGATGATCAGGAATTGACATACATACTTGCATCTTGAAAGAGAACAGACGTTGTTTCAACAACAACTTATTGGCGAGCGAATTTGTCATGTACAAACTCTCCAATTTCAGCCATAATCCCGCAGCAGTCAACTCATCGGCTACCTCGGTTAGGACATCGTCTGACAAACTCAACAAGATAGATGAATGAACCCTCTCCTCCATTGTTACCAAGGCAAGATCTTCCGTCTCAACCATCCTAGGCTCAACACCCAAAACGGAAGCTGTGGTCTTCTTCACCTTCGTGGGGAAACCCTGCGTCAAGGGTTTCAAAATACACTTCTTTTTTTGGCAAAGCCCTCATCTTCAATTACCATAGTGTAAAACGATTCCTCCCATCGAACTTCTTAATCCTTATAGTCTCATTTGACATCTTCTCCTCTCTGGATCCAAAACACAAAGCTATGATACCTATTGTTGTACGCTAAAGCATTTTGGAGTAGATGCAAAAAATAAACGACACAAGATTTACGTGTTTCACTATCAATGTGATAACTACTTCCACCGGGGCGATGAGAAATATTTCTCTATGTCGGGAGAATTACATATTACAAAAGATGAGCACAGAGTTTTTTCTAGATCTGCCTCTTAAAACTCTCAATGTCTTTGCCTTACAAATCTCTCCTTAAAGAATAGCTAGGTTGAGGTAGTGTTTATATGTTAAACTACCTTAGCTAAGACTAATTTAATTAGGAAATACTAATTAATAAACAAAATCTCCAAAACTAACTAAGAATCAAAGTCTTAGCCAAAGACTTACACGTAAAACCCATTGCAATATAAAATAGAAAAATCCAAAGTTAGGGAAGTCAAAGCTCACACAAACTTTCCAAAACTTCAGCAAAAAAAACGATTCAAACTCACATTTCCAATAGGTAATACCTCTTTCTTCAACCTTAGCTTATTTTCTTATCATCTTTAATCATAATCCAACATTTTCCATAAGCGGCATACGAGTTACTTACTAACATGAACAGATTGCAATTTGATGTTTAATTGAGATTTTCGACGAGTGAACTAGCGAGCATTGTACTTAAAAACGATTGACCTTCGCGTTGTAGTCTTATAGTAGTGTGTAGTATCGTATTTGTGCATTATCGAGGGATTGAGATCCCTTATATTTTGTATAAAAGATTTCTTAACTTAAGTCTTAGTTTTATTATTTAGTGAACATTCGCGGTTTTTTTTAAATGTCGTGTTTTTCCGCTGCAAAGTTTGTCTTTATTTTTTTTGTATAATTGCGCGGTGTTACACCTCATACTCAGCACCGTCAAAGTCTCACCCTTAAAACTATGTCCATCCTTAAAAAAAATCCTCGAAAATGACATCCAACCCCGACCTTCCCTTCACCCTCGTAAACCTTAAGTTACTTGCTAAGGTTCTAGGTGTGGGTAAGGGGAATGGGGCCAAGACTGCGGGGTCTAGGTGTGGGTAAGAGGGATGGGGCCAAGACTACGGGGTCTTGCGCTGGATGAGTTTTCGAATGGTAAGGTGTTTTGTGGTTGATGAGGGCGGTTTTTGGCAGTGACTTTGTGGTGTCGGGTCTAGCCTGGTGGTGGCAGGAGTGTTTGGTTGGACCCATGTAACATTTCAACAAAACTCTACTCATTTAAAATAAACTAAGTTTATCATGAGGCAACAAAATAACACCTTTATTACGAGTTATTAATATGAATTTCAATTAATTATGAAAAGAAGATGAATAGTTGGGTTATTACTTATTACCCTGAAATTTTCCTATAATATATTAGGATATCCTTATGAGAACATAAAACCTCTTTTACATCCTTCGATTTACAAAAGTATTTACTAATCGCAACGGAGAGATTCTGGCTGATTAAATAATGATTAATGATTACGGAACACTACTAACGTGGCGTAGGAGGTAAAATACTATGACGACAATATGCAACATCGTAAATTACAAAGATAAATAATCTTTAAAAGACAGCTACAATTTAATAACCGGGTTACGAAACATCGTCGACGTTTTATAAAACATCGTCGACGTTTTTCATAAAAAAGACCGTCACTACCCTTTTCCTTTCTCTCACTTCAATTCTTCTCTTTCACTCTCCTCTCCTCTCCCTCTCCCGTACAACCACCCCCACCATGACCCCACCACCACCAGCACCACCACGACGCCCCACTACCGCCGTCCTCCACCACCAGTAGCCACCACCACCGTCGATAACACAATCGGCCAAAGGTAAGTTTTGATTTTCTTTTTATTTTTGAAATCGTTTTTACATTGAAATATGTTTAATTGATATGAATTTGGTGGTTTATATGTTTAAATGTTATGAATTTGTTTATGTATATATGTTTAATTGATTTGAATTTGTGAAATTTGGATTAAAGTTGTTGAATACGGTTTTTTGTTTTATGTTGTTGAAGACGGTTTTTTAGTTGATTTTGTATGTTGGAAATGTAATATGGCGAAATTTGTGGAAGTAGTGAAAGAGGATTATTAGATTTTTGTTGTCGGAAGACGGTTTTTGTTGGTGGTATTGAAAAAAGACGGGAAATTGGACGTTGGTCACTAGGACCAACGTCTGGGCTGGACGTTGGTCACTAGGACCAACGTCTGGGCTGGACGTTGGTCACTAGCACCAACGTCTGGGCTGGACGTTGGTGTTGATGACCAACGTCCAGGGTAGACGTTGGTCATCAACACCAACGTCCAGCCCAGACGTTGTCCTAGTGACCAACGTCCAGCCCAGACGTTGGTCCTAGTGACCAACGTCCAACATGCCTTTGATTTTCTGTTATTGCGTTGTTTTCGATGGTTTTGAATGTTGACGATGATTTTGAATGTTGACGATGATTTTTATCATATTCGTGTAAAATTATAATTGGTTTATATGTTTATTATTATCAAATATGTTTATATGTTTACGATGGTTTTGATTGTTGACGATGATTTTAATTATATTCGTGTAAAATGATTATTATCATATATGTATGATACGTTTTATTTTCGTTATTTGAAATGTTGTTTGTAATGATTTTATTTTATTTGGTCGATTGTTGTATTATTTTATATGCAGATGGATAAAGAAAAAAACATTATGGTGGTCCCTGATCGTACGAAAGGCCGAAAAGTGACGGCATCTAAGCGGCGCTTACCCGGTGTGCGTCAAGCGGGAGTTGTCTTTCGTCCTACTCAGTCAGAGGGTACGGACGTTACGTTACCCCTACGCCCCCGCCTGCTGGGAGCGAGACATTTTTTCCGTCAGTTTTTTATAGGTTAGGGGCCGTTGATGATGGTAATGTTGACGGCGGTTCAGGATCTGAGTCGGAGGAGGCGGCAGAGCAGCCCGATGACGAGTGTTTTGTAGAGAACCAGGTAGCTGAACCAATAGGTAAGAAGATGGTACAGGTTGGTAGAGGACGATATGTGCCGGTTAGTCAGGGTTCATCTAGCACGGGGAAGAAAAAGACGAAGAGGGATTTGTCTTGGCGTCTTAGTGGCGTGGTTGAGGGAGGACCGGTTCACCTCAACGTCTTACGTAGTTTTGGTGGGCACGTGGCTTTTAAGAGTTGGACGGAGGCCAAGCCGGCGAGAACGTGGCTCAAGTGTTACGAGAGGCCCGGTTGTATGGAGGCTATGAACGGGATGAAGGTGCCGGAGCTGGTTGCCCGGAGAGTTAGTGAGAGTGGGCTTGGTGTTTTGATGAGTTGTGTGACCACCGGCATAGATGAAAATCTATGTAGTGCATTTGTAGAGAGGTGGCAGCCGGATACTAACAGTTTCCATATGCCTTTTGGAGAGATCACTATCTTATTACATGATGTTCAGCGTATTCTAGGGATAAAGGTGAGTGGCGTTAGGGTTTTTGTGGAGGGTATGGTGGAGCAGGAGGAGGGTAGCACGAGGGATGATGCAGGCTTGAGGGAGAAGATGGCTACTTTATTTGAGCTGGCTTTTCAGGATGTCGAGCCACCATATTATAGGAGTGGTGGGTTGTCGACCCAGAAGTTGAGGGAGGTTGTGGAGACGGGTCGCCATGATGAGTCGCTGAGGGCCTACTTGATGTTGTTGGTTGGACAGACATTGTTCACGGACAAGTCTAGTGATAGGGTAGTGGCCCGGATGCTTCATTTGTTTGATGACTTGGATAGTTTTGGTGAGTATGCCTGGGGGGCTGCGACATTGGCGTACTTGTACCGTCAGTTGGGTATGGCGTCGCGGAGAGATGCTCGTGGTCTTAGCGGTTGTTTGTCATTGCTCCAGGCTTGGATATATGAGTATTTTCCCCATTTCCGACCTCATGCAGGATACTATGTTGAGGGTAGACCATTGGTGGAGGCTTGGTCACGGGTTCCTAGGTTTAAGGGGGAGGAAAAGATTCTAGATGAGCACCGTCAGAGGCTAGACGGGCTTAGGGCGGAGCATATTCGTTGGACCCCTTACGGTGTTGGTTCACATCGCTTGTGACAACCCTCGCGAATGCGGAAATATAAAACAAACAAGCATGTGAATTATATAGCGGAAATATGAGATTTTAAAAACCTTTTAAACATGCAAGATAGATAAAACGAGGAGTGTCAAAATATTACAAACTAAGTGCGGAATATAATAAAGAGACGGAGTCTCTCAAAATGTTAACAAAGAACAAGTGTTTAGCAAATAAGCTAAAATCGTCTAGAGGTTAATCTTCCAGGGACAACGCCCGCTAGCTCACACCCGAACCCCAAAATAGTCAAGCAAAAAGCCATCCATGCACGCAACCTGTTCATTCATGAAAAACATGAACGCCACAATAAGTGGGGAGTAACTCCGGGGGTAATAAGATTGATAAGATTGAGACTCGACAGACAAACCAGTCAAGTCATGCTATGATCACATAATATCCAACATATTACCATCCATTCACGAACCAAGACCTTGACGGTGTCAAGTCATGCAATGACCATGAATACAATCATGAAATCACGCATTCAAAGACAGCGACACAAAGACGACCTTTCTCACGGTAAATGAAACTCACTAGCATCGTGTACATGGCAAGTATGATTAAAAGGCATCCACGGAATAAAGCATTTCCCGGAACGCATACACGATAAAGCATTTCGCGTATGTAGACTAATTTCCTCTTGGTAGGACGACGATAATAATACGTTCCTAGTCTAAATCTGGCCAGACTCTCGGAATAAAGCATGTTCTGATTCGACCTTGGTAGAACAAAAACCGTTCCACAATCCAAGACTCGGGCCTTTATACTAATAAATGCCGAGTACCTACCCCAAATTCCGGTCACCTTCACGAAAGAGGCGGAACACGCTCAGCCTCATAACAAGCGGTACGCTCCTGCAATAACAACCCACCACCTCGCAAGTATACAAAGACAATTTGACGGCCGGGTCGATCAACGGCATAGCGTTCAACTTTTTCAACTCCCAACAACGTCGTCATATGGCCCCACTAAACACATGCATTTAGCATAGGTTATAACCTCTCCATTCCGACATTCCAGCCTAACGAACGGGAAGGTAGCCAAGGGAATGAGAGTACAAAGCACAAGACAAAATAGTGCTCAAACCGTATCATTTGTAAAAACCGACTCAAAGTGGGAACATACCAAAAACCGTCACAAAACATGAGAATAGGGAATCATATAAGTTTAAATATAATAAACATGAGTCAATACATGATACATAAGCATTAGAACAAGTTTATGAAGCATAATGAATAAAAACATAGATCACCTCTCCAAAACAATGTTGTTTGGAAACCAACGAAAACAAGGGTCCACTTCAAACGGTCATAACTAGAGTTATATATATGGGAATGCAGAAATTCCAAGTCGAGGTGATAGCTTAACCTCTTACGGTTCCAACGAGATGTCACACGCCCAAAACAAACAAGTAACGAAGGAGATATGATCATTCTACGAAAAGGGGTCAGTGCAGGAAAAATTCTGTTTCCAGCGGGTGACGCGGCCTGCGTCCTATGACGCAGCCTGCGTCCTACGACGCAGCCTGCGTCCCCCAACGCAGCCTGCGTCCTTCACGGGACTCAAGGACGAACAAAAATCAACATGTTATCAACCACAAAAACCTCATTTATCATTACAAATCATCAATTCTCATATCAATTAACAACTAACAACATCCATCAACAACAATACAAGTCATAAGCTTACTAACCATAATCTACATACGGTTTCTATCCTAGAAATCACATAAAAAACGTAAATGATATCGAGTAACCCTTCACCGTTACCTTTACGAGTCTTTAAACGGTTACTAAGCTTTCCTAGTCTCCACCTACATACAATTAGATAATAAAAGATGAATATCATTCACCTAGAGAAAGACGGATAATTTAATAAGCGAGAAAGACGGTAATTTTATTACCAATACGGATAGAGGAAGATAAGAGGGGAAGAATAAGACGAACTTACGAGAATTTGAGCGAGAAATGAACGAACTATGACGAATCTAAGCTTGGAAGAAATGGAAGCTAGGTTTTGGTGTTTATGGTGAGGAAGAAGAAGATTGAGTTGTGAGAGAGTGAATTAGGTTAAGGTGAGTATGAGGGAGTATATATAGGAGAAAGTCAACGAAAGTCAAAGACGGCTCGAAAGTCAAGAAAATTCAAAGACGACTTAAAATAGAAAAGTCAAAGACGACTTAAAATTTCAAGAAAAGTCAAAGACGACTTAAAATTCAAGAAAAGTCAAACTCGACTCAAAAGTCAAGAAAAGTCAAACTCGACTCAAAAGTCAAGAAAAGTCAAACTCGCCTTAAGACGGGATTTTCATGGAATCGCACAGAAATTCCAAATACGAACTCGGAAATTCTAAATTCGACTCGGAACATAAAATTATAAATTAAAACTTAAATTTGCTGAAAAGATTTCGTAAAATATTTCTACTAGAAAAATAGGGTACATTTCCGGGTGTTACAATCACCCCTCCTTTTAAAAAGTTTCGTCCTCGAAACTTGAGAGTAGAAAACAAAAGTATCAAGGACAAGAATCAGTTTCCAAAATTAATACGAAAACTTTTATAAGGGAAAAATATTTATGAAACGAAGTTCATCTAGAAAACGGTTTAAAGAAGAATTTTCATAAGTGTGAAACTTTACTTACGGATCTCAAGAATGCTCGTCGCGAACGAGAACTCTAATTATCCAACCCAATCTTTGTCGAAATAGTGAAGTCGAAATTCAAAACAACGTTAGTAAGTGCAGGACTAGTTATCAGACGTCTCCAATAACAAGTGCAAACATCCAACCAAACGCAAAATCTAAATATAAAAGCAAAAGAAATCCATCTTCTCTAAAAAGAGGGTACACAAAACATTTTTAAACTTCTTTGAAACGTTAAATTAGAAATATAATATGGAAATTTGAAAGTTTTATCAAAGATAAAATCAAATAACAAGACATTACACGTACATATAGCGACTCGAACTTAAAGTTCACAAATCACGATAACAAAATATATACAAAACACGCACAAACGAAACAAATCGAACTCTTAGGGATATGAAGAATCACGATGAAGTCGGCAGGAAGTTCTACAAAAATTCGACATCACTTACTCTACTAATAAACCAAATCCTCAAGAGAATACAATTTATCCATTTTGCAACTCATCAATTTAAATCATCAGATTCCCTACAAAAATATTCCAAAATCACGAAACTTCGAGTAACAAATCTCAATTATTCGAATCCAATTAGAATCTACTAAGGTCCATCGGCACGGTAGACTCCACAACTAACAATCCAAATGAAAGATTCATTACAAACTCTAATCTTTCTAGCTCCATCAAAACTCTTATTAGAAACCATCAACGATATATGTATATACATAGGGAAACATGATCGCTATTAACCACAAGGTAAAGAGACTTACCATGAAATCCTTTAATCCAATTTACTTCAACTCAAAATCCTAAATTTACAATGAACTTCCTCACCTTCAAAAGTTAAAACACAAATCCTCAAAAGAGATTAGTCACACAATCTCATTTCACTTAACTTTTGCCAATCCTAGGGCAATGCGACCGTACATCATTTTATTTAGTTCTTTCAAACTCTCAATACAACGGTTTTCGCTTATGACAATATTCCACAAGTTGTGTCATCCAATCCAAATTCCACAAAGTATCTATTCCCACTAGGGTCCAACACATAAGGACAATAAATTCTTAAGTAATCTTTAAAGCAACCACCAATATCCTTAACAACAATTATCATTACGATCTATTCGATCCTCAAGGTGATATTACAATATCAAGATTCAAAGTCTAAAATCACTAAGAGAGGATACATTATCACTATTAGGATTCATCCTAGAGCTTAAGTCATATTTACCATGATGAAATACAGCATGAAATTTGCTCAATCCAAGGACACATATTCTAACTAAAGAATCCCAAATTACATCACGCTTATTCTCTGAGCCTTACAAACGGAATATCCAATCCACTAGAGAAAAGATGAAGCAGCAACGAGATAGAAAACGATAAGGAATTTCAAAGAGAACACGGGAATAAATAAGGCACGAGATTACAAGAGAGGAGCGCTGAAAATAACGAGATCAAGAAAGAGACAAAGCAGATAGTAGAGTTATGAAGCTATCCGAGTAAAGTAAAAGATAAGAGAAAACAATTTCCTAGAAATCGGGCTTAGTAGGAACTTGCATGAAAGGAAATAGAAAGGAATAATGGCATGAGCAAAAGGTTTAAGGTTTAATCCACAAATTTTCTCCTTTCAGACTTAGGGTGATAGTAAAGCAACTCATCCCAAGCAAAGGTCTCTTACAAGGGACCATCGTACCACAATCATCAAAGTAAGGTACACCTAGATTTAACAAATCGATTACAACCCAATTCATCCGCCCCTTCATATAACACGGATCCCCAATTGCGGAATTGCAACTCAAGTATAGTAACATTCTCTAAATTCCAAAATTTGACACGCTCTCAAAGGTTTCAAAAACCGAAGAACCAATAAGGAATTCTCCATACTAATCTCTTTTCAACTCCTACGGCCACAAGGTAGAACACCGAACAAAACGTCATTATCAACATCATACCCCACGAGTTCATTAATAACAACGTACAACCTCAAGTCAAACATCATCATTTACGTCCCAAGGTAATTCCATCATAGCTCATATCATAATCCTCAAGTAATATGGTTCAACTTACAACGAAACCCTACTACTCCAAACGAGTCTCCAATACCATAAGATAAGATCATATCTTTAAATCCATGAACTTTAGCCAAATGCTTTTCCACCAAGCCTATACTCACAAACACACAATAGGAAACAATGCACAAGAAGTCGCTTAACCTCAAAAGTATTTCGCACCTCAAGATATCATTTAAAGCTTCTCATTTACACCAATTAGACATATCATAAGCATGGCCTTCAAAAAAAATACTAAACTTCTAAGTCCAAAAGACTAAATTACTAATGAGTTAAGAAGTCATAGCTAACTCATTCGACCTTACACTCTCGAATATCATGAACTATCCACACAAGTCATGACAAGCATCAAGCATTAAAATCATCAAACTTATCTTACTACCTTTCCTTAGAGATACAACCAATCATCAATATAGGGTGAATTCATATCTACACCATTTTCCTCAAATCACAAATTCATTCTAACAAATACTAATATTCCACAAAATTCAAGTCCTTCCGACCAAGTATAATATACTACAAACAAATGGGTATGGCATCCACAAAAATGTTACAAGAGGAAGGTAAGGATACCAATGGTAAGATGGAGAAACTATTAAGAGTAATTTCCAAGAGGCAAACAAGATGGAAGAGAAAGAAGCACCTAGATAGAAGGAAGAGAGCATAATACAATAAGGACGAGAGAATTCAAAGATGAGGAAGAAATACAATTCAATTAGGCTAGTAAATCTTCAAATCTCCGGTAGAGGATATTTCTTCTAGGTAACACAATGATCCACCTTAAGACGGTAGATATAAACAAACATAACATCACTCAACACAATTAACAAACAAGTTAGAACCTAACAAACATCAAGTACACCAAAGACTACCAAGTAAAGTCCTTAATTTCTACCCATCTCTCATTTATTATTTCAAGGTCAAGTAGTTTAAGTTTAGGGTTCACGTGTGTGCGTCGGGAGCGATAAAGCTCTGATACCAACTGTGACAACCCTCGAGAATGCGGAAATATAAAACAACAAGCATGTGAAATAATATGCGGAAATATGAAGTTTTAAAAACTTTTATACATGCAAGATAGATAAAACGAGGAGTGTCAAAATATTACAAACTAAGTGCGGAATATAATAAAGAGACGGAGTCTCTCAAAATGTTAACAAAGAACAAGTGTTTAGCAAATGAGCTAAAATCGTCTAGAGGTTAATCTTCCAGGGACAACGCCCGCTAGCTCACACCCGAACCCCAAAACATCATATCCAAAAAGGCATCCAAGCAA
>JAIUZE010018953.1:0-15648 GCA_022085475.1 Heliosperma pusillum
TTCAAGCAAAGGGATGAAAAGTCACTCTATGAAGCTTGGGACCGATTCAAGGAGATCATTCGTTCTTGCCCTCACCATGGTTTGAGTGAGTGGTTCTTGGTACAACAATTTTGGAATGGACTTTATGAAGATGCTAGAGGAATTTTGAACATATGATCAAATGGAAGGTTCACGGAAGTAGATGATGCTCAAACTTGGGCAAGAATAGAGGAGATGGCGGCCCATAACTCACAATTTAGTAGGCCAAGGCAAACTCCTAGGGGAAAGCATAAGGTGAGCTCCGTCACCCAAATGGGAGCCGACTTTGGGGCTCAACTTAGCTCTTATATGGAAGCAATGAACCTCAAAATGGACCAACAAACGACTCTATTCCAACAAGCTCAAAGCTCATTAACTCAACCACCTATGCAACAAGTGAATGCCATGGTGATGGCACCAAGCTTACCTCAAGGGGTTTGTGAATGTTGTGGAACATTTGGGCATGATCCTCGAGAATGTAGAGGATCCGTGGAACAAGTGAATGCCTTTCAATCTTATAGGCAAGGAACCCCCTACTCCAACTTCTACAATGAGAACACAAAGAATCACCCAAATCTCTCATACAAAAGCCAAAATGTTCAAAACCCTTAACCACAACCATATGTTGCCCCACCCATGAGAAACAATCAACAAAACTTTCAAAGACAACAATACAATCAAAACCAACCTTCCTACAATCAACCACAATACAACCAAAATTAATACAACCCACCACCACAAAATCAACCTCCCATGCAACCACAAGTTGGGGATCCAAACTTGGACATTCACAAAGCGATCCTCCAATTGCAAAAAGACAACCAAGCCAAAGATATTATCATCAATAACATCCTTGCCCACAATAAAATGCTTGAAACTCAAGTGACCCAAATAGCCTCGGGGAGTTCCTCTAGGGGAAAGGGTCAATTAGTTCCTCAAGGTAACCCACCTAGAAAAGAAACCGCCAATGCCATACATTTGAGGTGTGGAAAGAGTTATGAGGGACCAAGAATGCCAATTGAAGATGATAATGGTGAGGGAGACAAAGTGGAAGATGGTGGACCAATTGAAATTGAAGTTGTTGAATTGGATGACAAGGAGGAAGAGTGCTCTTCAAGTGAGCAAGTTGTTGTCGAAAAGAATGATGATGTGGTAACAACGAACAAGAAGGTCGAGGAGCCTATTGTGATAAGGCTACCTTTTCCTTCTAGACAAGCCAAAACAAAAATTGACAAGCAATTAGGCAAATTCATGGATATTGTCAAGAATTTGGAGGTCTCCATTCCTTTCACCGACCTCATCACTCAAATCCCTGCTTATGCAAAATTTATGAAAGACATCCTTACAAGGAAGAAGTCATTGAGTGGAGTTGAAACCGTGGCATTCACCGGTGAGTGTAGTGCGTTTCTACAAAACCCAACCCCTCCAAAGTTGAAAGACTCGGGTAGTTTCTCCATCTCATGCACCATAGGCAACCTAACAATCGACAAGGCCTTGTGTGATTTGGGAGCTAGTGTGAGTGTGATGCCATATTCCGTTTGTGAGAAACTTGGCATGGGGGAACTTAAATGCACAAACATCACACTCCAAATGGCGGACCGCTCTACAAAGCAACCTTTGGGTGTATTGGAGGATGTCCCGGTTAGAATTGGGAAGTTCTTCATTCCGGTGGACTTCATAGTTCTTGATATGGCGGAGGATTCTCAAATCCCCATTATTCTTGGGAGGCCATTCTTGCACACCGCCGAAGCGGTGATTGATGTGAAACACGGGAGGCTAACCCTTGAGGTGGGAGATGAGAAAATTACATTCAACTTGCAAAATGCCATGAAAGCTCCAAATCTTGGAGAATCTTGTTATTTCATCGATATCATCAACGCATTTGTTGAAGAAGTGTCACCTAGCTTCTTTATGAGGGACCCTTTGGAGGCTATCTTGACTTTGGAGCCAAGGGATATCATGGAGGAGCTACATGGGTTTGAGTTCGACTTACTTGAAGCAACTTTGGAAGGAGAAGATATTGATGAACAACAACGTTTAAGACTCGACTCTATCATCCAAACCTCTTGTGCGGTAGACATTACGGTAGAGGTACAAGCTCCTTCTCTTAAACCCCTTCCTTCTAACTTAGTATATGCTTATCTTGATGAGTCGAAGTGCAAACCGGTGATCGTAAATGCTAACCTTGATGATAATCAATTAAGTGCATTGTTGTGTGTTTTGAGAAAACATGAGAGGGCTATTGGTTATAGCTTGGATGACTTGAAGGGGGTTAGCCCGGAATTGTGTATGCATAGAATCCACATGCATGATGACCATGAGCCAAGAAGGCAACCCCAAAGAAGACTAAACCCCACCTTGCAAAAGGTAGTCAAAGGCGACGTCATGAAGCTACTAGATGCCGGGATCATCTACCCAATCTCTTACTCCGATTGGGTTAGCCCCGTGCAAGTGTTGCCAAAAAAAGGTGGCACCACAGTAGTGAAGAATGATAAAGATGAACTAGTGCCTACTAGGATAGTGACGGGATGGAGAATGTGCATAGATTATAGGAGGTTTAATGCCTCAACAAGAAAAGATCATTTCCCCCTTCCCTTAATTGATCAACTCTTAGAAAGACTTGCCTCAAACAAGTATTTTTGCTATTTAGATAGATACTCGGGATTTTTCCAAATCCCAATTGACCCGATTGACCAATCTAAGACCACATTCACATGCCCTTATGGCACTTTTGCCTATAGGAGAA
The DNA here is from genome assembly GCA_022085475.1 of Heliosperma pusillum. NCBI lineage: Eukaryota > Viridiplantae > Streptophyta > Magnoliopsida > Caryophyllales > Caryophyllaceae > Heliosperma > Heliosperma pusillum. Next base: position 2,765 of record JAIUZE010018953.1, read on the forward strand.
TGCCATTCGGCCTTTGCAATGCCCCGGCTACATTCCAACGATGCATGATGAGCATTTTTTCCGATTACATTGAATCTATCATAGACGTTTTTATGGATGATTTTAGTGTGTATGGAAAGACTTTGATTTGTGCTTGCATAATTTGTCCTTAGTGTTGGAAAATTGTGAAGAAGTGAGTCTTGTTTTGAATTGGGAGAAATGCCACTTCATGGTTAATGAAGGGGTAGTTCTCGGTCATCTCATCTCGGAAAAGGGTATCCAAGTTGATAGAGCTAAGGTGGAAGTGATTGAGAAATTACCCCCACCTTCAAATCTCAAAGGGGTGAGAAGCTTCCTTGGTCATGCCGGCTTTTATCGCCGGTTCATCAAGGACTTCTCCAAAATTGCTAAACCACTTACACAACTTCTTCTCAAGGATACCCCTTTCCATTTTACTAATGAGTGTGTTGAGGCATTTGCTAGGATAAAGGAAGCTCTTATCTCGGCCCCGGTCATGCAATCCCCGGATTGGGAATTGCCATTTGAAGTGATGTGCGACGCAAGCGATTATGCCGTTGGCGCGGTTCTTGGCCAACGGAAGGATAAAGCTTTGCATGCCATCTACTATTCTAGCAAGACCCTTGATGAAGCGCAAGTTAACTATGCAACAACGGAAAAAGAGCTTCTTGCCATTGTTTTTCCTCTTGATAAGTTCCGTTCATATTTGATTGGCTCCAAAGTCATTGTTTATACGGACCATGCCGCACTCAAATATTTGCTTGCTAAGAAAGAAGCTAAGCCCCGCCTCATTAGATGGATCCTACTCTTGCAAGAATTCGATTTGGAGATAAGAGATAAGAAGGGTGCGGAAAATGCGGTGGCGGACCACTTGTCCCGGCTATGCTATGATGGAAGTAAAGATGACATGCCTATCAATGATTCATTCCCGGATGATTTTCTCTTTGCCATTAATGAAACCATTCAAAATCAAGCAACTTGGTTTGCGGACTTTGCCAACTACATTGTGGGTGGTGTTCTTCCACCGGGCATCAACCACAATCAAAAGAAGAGGTTTTCTTTTGAAGCTAAGAGATACTTTTGGGATGATCCTTTATTGTTCAAGGAGTGTGGTGATGGATGTATAGAAAATGTGTTCCTCAATGGGAGTATGAAGATATCATGAAAGGATGCCACTCTTCTCCTTATGGAGGGCACCATGGGGCAAGCAAGACCGTTGCTAAAATACTTCAATCCGGGTTCTTTTGGCCCTCTATGTTCCAAGATGTTAAGCACTTTGTCCAATGTTGCGATGCTTGTCAACGCACCGGTAACATCTCTTGGAGGAATGAGATGCCCCAAAGGGGGATTCTTGAGGTGGAAGTGTTTGATGTGTGGGGAATAGACTATCAAGGCCCCTTTATTTCTTCAAAAGGGAATAGGTACATTCTAGTGGCCGTTGACTACGTGTCCAAATGGGTTGAGGTGGTGGCTTCCCCTACCAACGATGCCAAAGTTGTCATCAATTTCCTAAAGAAGATCATCTTCCCCCGGTTTGGAGTACCTAGAGCTCTAATAAGTGATGGAGGAAATCACTTTCATGAAAAACGACTTGACTCACTACTTCTTAAATACGGTGTTCATCATCGTACCGGTTTGGGGTATCATCCCCAAACAAGTGGGCAAGTCGAAATCTCCAACAAAGAAATCAAATCTATCCTTGAAAAAGTGGTCTCAAAGCACCGTAAAGATTGGAGTTCAAAGCTCGACAACACACTATGGGCATATAGAACGGCATTCAAAACTCCTATTGGAATGGCGCCTTATAAGTTGGTGTATGGCAAGTCTTGCTATTATGCCCATAGAGCTCGAATACAAGGCATATTGGGCGATCAAAGAACTAAATCTTGATGCAAAACTGAGCGGTGACAAGAGATTACTCCAATTACAAGAGCTTGAGGAGTTCCGCCTCAAATCTTATGAAAATGCCCAATCTTACAAGGAGAAGACCAAACTCATTCACGACAAGAAGATCCTCAAAAGGGATCTCCAATATGGAGACAAGGTTCTTCTTTTCAACTCAAGGTACAAATTATTTCCCGGGAAGCTCAAATCCCGGTGGCCGGGACCATTCTTGATCACCGAGGTAGGGAGATATGGGGACTTCGAGTTGTCAAGCAAAGATGGCCAAAGATTCAAAGTGAATGGGCAACGAATCAAGCTCTACAAGGAAGGTTCTCTCATCGGGGTAGTCGAGGCTTTGTACCTCAAGCCGACTACCCTTCATTAATTCTTGAACAAGAACGGGTTTTGTGAAGTCCCCCAAGAATCACAAATTTGTATATATTTCTAACTCATTTACTAATGCTTGGTAGATATTAGTTTGCATGGAAATTGGTTAAATTGACGATAATGAGGTCGAATTTTTGTTTGGCCAATTGAATCATTAATTAAATCAATTTCTCATTACTTAGTTATTTTCGGTATTTTTAGTGCAATTTTTGTCAATGAGAGTGTGAGGGAGGGATTTAATGTGGTGTGTGATTGTTTTATAAGATGAAATGAAGGAAATATGGAGGAACGATAATGAAGAAGCGAGAAATCGAACAAGAGTGAAGAATTTTGGTTCAAAAGGTCGAAAACAGTCGAGTCACGGTCGTGAAAGGACCCTCACGCTCGTGAAAAGTGAAGCAATGGAAGTGAAAACACGAAAAAATCATTTCACGATCGTGAAAGACATTTCACGGTCGTGAAACTTGCTTCACGGTCGTGAAGTATCGTCAAAAGATTAACCTTGCTCTGCCAATCATTTCACGGTCGTGAAACTCAAGTCACGCCCGTGACTTCTATTTCACGGTCGTGAAACCTTATATACCGAGATTTCTTATACTTCTTTTCTTCTTTCTTATCCTTTCCTCATCTTCTTCATTCAACCACACAAACACACATCCAAACACCTTATCTCACTAAAAAATCACAAAACTCCCTCAAAACTTCACCAAATCACCTCAAATCTTCCCCAAATTGCTACAAAAACTCTTCTTCTTCAATTATAAACACATAAAGAGCCATTCTGTAGCCTTATAAATACCAAAAAAATCAAAAAAAATCGATTTTCTAACCTAGGGTTTGAAAAATCCGAATTTGGGGATCTCTTTTTTGGGTTAGTTTTCAAGCTTTCTACTTCAATAGAAAGTGGTTTTGGGGTCAATTGAAGGTTTTTCAAGTGTTTTTAATCGTTTTTAGAAACTTTTTTTAGCAAATGTTTTTTTGGGTGAAAAGCTTGTGTTAGAACAAAAAAGGTAGGACAAGGGAAGGGAAAGGCAGCGGCATCAAGGACTACAAATAGAAGGAGGGGAAGCGGGTCCAACAACCCAAACCCGGACGAAGATTTGGAAATCGAGCAACTTCCGGGTTTTTCGGAAGTCGTCTTTGAGACGGACGCTCATAGACAAGCCTTTGCTGGGATTCAAGGGCTGGAAATGGAACCTACCGTCTTTCTATGCCACGACGTCATACGTCGTTTAGTCTTGACGGAGCATATGCAGAATTTTTTCGCGGCTACAGGTATGACTACTTTATTCTCTATGCATGAGCTCTCCTACCGGAGTCTCACGCTGGAATTTTTGAGTAGTTTGAATAGTTGCTTAAATGCTGAAACTAAACCTTGTTTTTGTTTCCGTCTTGCCAACACTTCGCATGTCGTCCCTATGGACGATTTTGCTGCCATATTGGGGTTAGAATTCCCTTCTAGAAGGGATTCTGAGGAGCCTAAGGGATACAATTTAAGCCCGCTTTGAGAGGCCTTGACTGGGAGGGTTTTGACCGATTTTCGGCGAAATTCGGCTCTCTTGATTCACCACCCTGTGCCCCATTTTTGGCACAGGTTAGTGTCAAGTACCTTTCTCTGTCGGCAAGAGCCGAACAACCTAACCCAACTTGACCTGACCCTCTTAGAGTCGCACATGAATGTGCAAGGGTCGAGGGAGACCTTCACCTTTCCCCTTATGGATGAAATTTTTAGGAGGTGGAGGGAGTTGGGAAAGACCACCGTAGCGCGTAAACAGACGGTGGTCATGGGGGGTTTGGTAACTTTTCTAGCTAAGCACTTTGACCCCGACTTTAATAGCGATGGGGCGTACGAGGCTTTAACCGGGGGGACACTTCTATACGAGACTTCCCTAATCCACTCAAATTGGATTAGGCTTGACCGGGCAAAGGGTTATCTTTGGGTTATCAAGGATGCCACATCCTTTTACCTACCTTGTCATAGACTCCCGCTTTTCGCGCCTAGGACCAACTTAGTTGATAGGCGGCCTAGCTACCTGCTACCAATGACGATGGCAGCTGGTAGGGCCTCTTCTAGTGGCGCTAGGAAGGAGGGAGAGTCTCCCCAGCAACCTCGACCCTGACCCAGACCTACACCGAGTCTTAGTGCACCTCAAGTAACATTGCATGTTCCCCCTTTTTCCCTACCACATTTTCAAGCACCTTAACCCCCACCCAGTTATGTGGATATTCCCCCCTACCCTTTTGAGTATCAGGGGTATGTTCACCCCGACCCTACCATCTCCCCCCAGGGCGACTACCTGACCGGTCTCATGCAGAACATGCATTTGAACATGCATGAAGACCGGGTGAATAATTATTATGCCTCCTACCCCAACTACTATTTGCTAGCTAACCAAGGGTACATTGACCCGAATGGTTTTTTGCCAAGCTGGGCACAACGTGATGTGTTGTTCCCCAACCTTGGAAACCAGGGAGGGGTTGGCGGCATGGAGACCGAGGGAGACCAAGGGAATCGGGAAGAGGGTGGTGGTAGTGGGGGGCGGGATGAGGATGAAATGGAGACCTTTTGAGGAGGTTTTGTGTTTTGTTTAATAATTGGAAGAGTCGGAGTGGTGTCTAGGTGGCCAGTTTAGCATCTACCCCCTCCCCTCTAGTGTGTGTTTCCTTCTCTCCTCTCTTTGATTGATATGAATTGCTTCTTTAACATGTAATTTTTTTGTGTTGTGTTGGTTGGCCTCGGTAACATTGGAGGCGGGTGTCCATTCCATCGGACACCAATCTTTTGCTCCTTCTTGAAAAATCCAAAATAACAAACCACATGCATTGCATCTAGATACTTCTCATGCATCACGTAGTTGCATTTTAGGTGCCATTTTTAGACTTTCCCGTGGTTGGTACCCCCATGAAGGGCATTGCATTTATGCACATTACCGCCACGACGAGACTCCGATATGGCACACTTAGTTTTTTTATTATCTGGACTTTCTTGTGGGAGGTACCCCCATGAGGGGCATTGCATTTATGCACCTTACCACCGCAACGAGACTCTTGATAGCATATAGTTTAGCTTGCATTTACTTAGATCATGCACTTTGTATTATATCATTTTGCATTTAGTTTTAGGAATATTGATTAGTTCATGCATTTCATATAGAATTAGTTCAGTTGCATAACTAACCCTCTTGTATATATTGTTTATATTGTCAATACTTCTCAAAAATCAAAAACCCAAAAAAACCAAAAACAAGTTTTTATTTTTCAAAATATTTAAAAACCCAAAAACATGTTCTTTTCCTTTTAGAAAATCATTCAAAAATCCAAAAACATGTATTTCTTTACTTTCAATAATCCTATTTCATACATTGAGGACAATGTTTGTTCCTATGTGGGGGATGGAATACTATTTTCATAGTTTGAAAATTTTGAAAAAAATCCAAAAACATGTTTTATTTTGCATTTAAAATCATTCAAAAATCCAAAAAAATTGAAAAAGTTTGAAAAATCCTAAAAATTAGCTTGTTTATATCTTACTTTGTATATATTTGCATTGTTTTTTCTTCTAACCTCCATACATAGGTCCGCTACACATCGCTTAAGAGACTTATAGAAGGGATTAAGAAGACCGCCATGGTATGATCGTTCTTATTCCTTCCCCTTCTTTCTTTCTTTACTTCTTATCACATGAGGAGTTTGGAGGAATGGTTGATGATTGCGATGTTGATTTTGATGAATTGGCGGTTGTGTGACTTATGTGCTGTTAGGGGGTTTCATTAGATTAATTGTCACGTAGTTCACTAGAGCATTTGCATTAGGTTGTATATATGTTGCTTAATTCTAGATCATGGCATATAGTTGCATTTAGGAGAACTTTTTGAAATGCCTAATTTGGAAATTGAACAAGCTTGGATAAGCCCTTGTAGATACTTTTTTTTGCTTAGCACTTTGCCTATTAAAATAGATTTTGAAACACCTTTTAATGTGTATTTTTAGTATAATTTTCGCACCGTTTCCTAGAGCCTAGTCAAGGGCTTGCATTTACCATCTTGACCATCCCCATGGTGTGAAAATTCCTTGGTGAACGCTTTCCTAGGTGCCTCTCGAGGCCATGTAATTGTCCAATCATCACATTTCACTACATTTGACAAAAAGGAAATTTTTCCATCACAAGTCCAAAAATTGAGTTCAAACACAATTGAAAAGAAAAGCTTGAAATTTTGCATATCTTTGCCTTAGTCCTAGCTTAAGGAGTGCATATGGAGACTTTTAGGCTTTTCTAGAGTACCCTCAATACATAAGGGGTCGCTCTCGATGTCGCTACGGCGAGGATTTGCCTATTGTTGGTCTCCGCCGCACACCTTTTGCTAGGCCACCTTGCTTTCAAAAGGCACCAAAATCAAGCAAAAATTAAAAACAAAAAGAAAAAGAAAAAGAAAAGAAAAAGAAATCAAATAAGAACTCAAACATCTCGTTTCCTTACCTTTTTGATGATTACTCCTACGTTACATGGCTAAGAGAGGACGACCCTTCCTTTCACTTAGGTGAGAGGCGAAATTCCGATCCTACAGTGTCTTCTAACACCATGGGGCTCTCACTTTCCATCCCGCCTTATCACCCTTGACAAAGCTTTCTAGTGAACGTGAACGAATATACTAGTTTTACACAATAAAGAGGTGATTTATTTCTATCTTTCTAGGCCTAGTTCTTTGTAAAACTAGTAAGTACATGGGAATTTGCATGCTTGAAATTTTTCCATTTTAGATGAACCCGGCGCATGGATGAGGCATGTTGCCATTTGCTTTTGTAGATGCATTCTCATTTGTTTTGTGTGCTTTATTGCCTAGAATGCATCGGAGTTTTGGCAAGACCCCACTTGCCTTGCAAGAAGGTATCCTACCTCATGGATACCTTGTTGCGAGTTGAAGGGACGGAGCAAGGCCCGTTAATTGCCTTGTATCGGTTAGATTTAGCGTAGTTAATTAAGGGTCTTGACTATTGTTCATCCTTAATCGAGACGAGTAAGGGTTTGGTTTGGGGAGATTTGATATAGTGTCATTTCACCCTACATTTTCACCCCTTTTTGTCTCTTTTGCTTGCCTTTAACGCTCCCTAAGAGCGTTTCTACGTGTATTACCTTCTTCTAGCATATTTCTCGCTTTTATCGTGTTTTTGTAGGTAAACCGTCATTTGAGGCGATTTCTACCTAGTTTTGATCGACAAAGAAGAAGGTGAATCACTCGGAGGACCCACGACATACCTTGGGGGCCCCACATACCCTTGGGGGGCCCTACTCGATGCGCCAAAGCCCTCCCGAGTCAAGGCAAGCGAAACCGCGAAGGAAGCAACAAAGTCAAGCAAAGGAAGAAGGGAAATGAGCATCTCACGAGCGTGAAAGGCATCTCACGGTCGTGAGATGCTTTTCCAAGAAGAAGGATTTCGAGCATTTCAGCTCACGGCCGTGAAACTCATTTCACGGTCGTGAAAGCTCAGTCACGGTCGTGAAAGCTCAGTCACGGTCACGGTCGTGACTTGTTCGTGAAAGAAGGCCTTGCTCTGCCAATTCTCTCACGACCGTGACTTGCCATTTCACGGTCGTGAGACGTGTTTCACGGCCGTGAAACCCATTTCACGGTCGTGACTTTGCCAGTCCATGAAGCTTCTCGAGGCCCATCTTTCCTTCATTTGGTAAACCTATAAATAGACCCTCTTATGTAATTAAAGGGCACGAAACCCTAGATCTAAAAACCCTCATAGAATTAGCATTTAATCTTGTATTAATCTTCCATAATTAAGCAAATTAATCGGTTAATTAGTAATTTCGACTTGGTTTAGTGTATGAACTTGGGTTATATTCAAAGATTTGTGACAAAATCTTGGTTATTATATCAAAGTTCTCATCTTTTTCCAAGTTGGTATAATTCCTCTACTTAATCTTGTCTTTAATTAAGTTTTCATTTCAATTCTTGTTATCTACTTATTGTTAATTAGAAAATGTTTATTGTTGTTGATTTCCTTTTGCAATCCTTAGTAAATGTTGAATTTCCCTTGAGTAGTGATTAATCTAGGATTAGTGGGGGATAATGGGTTTTAATGAGGGTTAATCTTTGTTTGTTTGGTTGATTTGTTGATTAATTGTCTTTCTTCCAACTTTCGCATACCATATGTTTGATGAAATGCTTGCTTGACAAACTTGCATGATTCATGTTTATCATACATTTCCGTAAGATCGATAGCCTCGGAATATGTTAGGATTTGTATATAGTTGGTATATCGACCGTGTGTACGCGAGAGCTAGCTTGGTTCGGTATATGGGAGGGATTGTAAGATCGAGAGCCTCAATCCTCGCACCCAAGTTAGACTACCCATTAATTATGAACCCGACTCACTAGAACTCAAATTACCCATTTGAACCCACCGATCCTAGACTTTCCTTTTATTGCTTGTTATTTGATTATCTTTCTCGTCTTAGACTCCTTTTGTCGTTTTTAATTGTTTTTAATTGTTGTTATCTTAGTTTAGTCAACAATCCAAACCCAAAATTTCTTTGTGACTTGCAAGAGACTCTAGTAGACTTTTAGATCATTTCTAGACACCAACCATCCCTGAGATCGACACTCTTACTACACCACTATTTCATTCATTATTCATCTTATTTATGGTCTTCATGCAAGGTAGTAATTATTTTTCGTAATCAATACGTTTTATATAATTTTTATCAACTGCTATTCTTAAGTTCACGTATAAATTATATATAATATATTTTTTCAGGTTCTTAAATTGACCAAAAACATGCGTTTGCAAGTTGGAAGTTCAAGCAACAATGGCGATGACATAAAGAAATTTTCTGAGTGGATCTTGGAAATTGGAGATGGCTTAGCTGGTAGTGATAATACTGGGGAAGTGGAGCTACAATTTCCGCTCGACCTACTTATTGAAGACGTGTCCGACCTTATTGCCTCATTAGTAAACGTCACTTATCCATCACTTCAGAGCCAATTGTGGAATCCTGATTATCTGGAGGAAAGGGCAATCCTTGCACCAACTCACGTGATTGTTGATGAGGTAAACGATTTTGTTTTATCGCTTATTGACAAGGATGAAAGAATATATCTAAGCTCTTATGAAGTTAGAAAAGACGACACCTCTATTGGTGAGCGTGATCTACATTCCACTGAATTTCTTAATAGTATTAAATGCTCTGGTCTCCCTAATCATCAGTTGCGTTTGAAGATTGGTGCTATGGTAATGCTTCTTAGGAACATTCACCAATCACGCGGGTTATGTAATGGCACGAGATTGATTGTGACAGCTTTGGGAACGCGTGTTATTAGGTGTACGGTTTTAACTGGTAGTCGGAAAGGTGATATAGTTTACATCGTTCGAAAAACACTTACTCCTTCGGACTCAAGCAAATTTACAGTACGCTTTAGTAGGAGGCAATTCCCCATAGCCGTGTGCTTTGCAATGACAATAAATAAAAGTCAAGGTCAATCTTTGTCCCAGGTGAGCATATTCCTTCCAAGACCGGTATTTAGTCATGGCCAGCTTTATGTTGCAATTTCTAGAGTTACAAGAAAAGCGGGCTTGAAATTTCTTATTTTTGATAGTAATAAGAGTATATCCAATACAACAACTAATGTTGTATATCATGAAATATTTGAATATCTGTAAGTTAAATTATGTTTTTTTTCACTTATTTCTATAAATATGTATGCTCATTGAATATCGTAACACGTTTTTCCTTACCGTTTACATTATTATGTACAACATCCTACCTCCATTCGTGTAATTTCAGTCGCGATAACATCCGTATATAACATACCCGTGCAATTTTGCACGGGTTCAAAACAAGTTTTATATTAAAACTTTTACATTTCATTTGACAAAAACTATTGTAAGAAAAATTATAAAAATAATATAATTAGATTCGTGGTAAAAAAAAAAAAAAAAAGATGTTATCATTAGAGTATAAAACTCCCTATTATTTGCACATACTTGGTGTAATTTTTAGTATGTTATTTATCTCACATTGAAAAATAATGTGGATTTGGTGAATAGACTACCTATAAATAGTAGGATTACTTGTCTTAATCTGCTAACTTCTAAAACTAGTTCTTCAACATCTTTAAGAGCCCCATGCCCACTTTCTCTCTCTAATAACTTTTCCCCAAAAAAACCCAAAAGTCTAATCTATTGCTCCACCACAGCCACCACCCGCCCATTTCTCCTCCCCTACTCCACTCAGTTCGCCGGAGATGAGGTTATAACATGCCCCATCTCCGGCGAACGATTCATTTCCCTATCATTTAACACACTAATCTCCGATTTATGGTTCTATCTCCGGGATAAAATGACCCTTTTCCGGCTTTCGTTGATCGTCTTGAGCTTTCCGGCTTCCTCCATTTAGTCCGATTGTGGGCTGTTTCGTTAGTTTCTTGTGGGGATTCCGATCGTCGCCTCGTTCCAGTATTCCGTCGCCGTCGACGTCGCTATCCAAGTGCCTTCGTCGAGGACTTATCTAGAAGGTGTTCCTTTCCCCCTCGCCCCTTTCCCCACCTTCGAAGGTAAGTCCGTCAGTTGTTTATTGGTGGTCTTTTATGGTCAGTCATTCCCTTGGCGTCTTTGCATGTCTTAGTCTGGTGTTCCCCCTTCCCCTCGCCCCTTCCCCAACCGTTTAGTCTATGCATGTTCGTTTAGGGGTCTTATTGACTTTGCATGTAGTCTTTTTGTAGATTTTTGTGGTCTTGTGTGGCATCCTTGGGCTTTGACGGTTAGTTCGGGGTCGGATTGCGGTTCGGTCCGTCTTGTTCCCTATGTCTTTGGTTCTAGGTGTTGATGGTGGAGCTGGAGGTTCAATTGGTCTGTTTACGTTTTATCTTTCGGAGGGCTGTTCCCGGTTGTGTGTGACACTAGTTGGTTGTGGTGTGTTAAATGGTGTGTGGTCATGACGGGTTGGTTTGTGTGGGTATGGGTTGGTTTGTGGTGTTGGGTGGTCTGGATGTGGTGGTTCTCAATAACTCTCAATGCACTCCCTTAAATTAGCTTTAGTTGTATTATTATTCCTAATAATATTAATAATTTCCCTATATTGGATTCTTTCCGATGGGATTAGCTTTCTTATGTCGCCATCAAATTGGTTAAGGGTGTCCTGTCCCTTATACTTTGTGGCGATAGTTCGTATTGTCAAGTTTCTTATTGTTCAAAGAAATAATGGCTTTTATGAAGCCTTTATGGTTGATTCGTGTATGGGCTGGGTTGGATCCGCCTTCAGACGATGCTCTATTGCATCTACGGTCAAAAGATTAGTCGTGGGGCATATTATGTTATGGTTTGCTTACCTGGTGGTTTTTTGGATCACTCCTAAAAAAGATAATAGCCAAGAGGATGAATCTCCAAGACACAACATGTCTACTTGTTTTTCAAGTAGATCTTTCCCCCATAAATTTCTATGTCTTCGTGGCGTAAGTGTGTCTTGTTGTAGGTACTCCTCCGAAGCTCAACAAATTAGGAAGAGGAAAGAAATGACCGTGCATTTGGCAAGCTCAAATTGTCCCTTCATGAAGGCTGCTCTATTTACCAACTCAGTCATTAGTTTAATTTGTTATTCGAATTTTGTAATAATTATAAAATCCGACTCAGAGAGTCGGTTTTATACATTGTAAGCTACTAATTTTACTGCTGCCAAAAAAAAAAAAAAAAAAACTACCTATAAATAGTAGAATTGTTCCCATATCAGACAATTACCATAAGGTGGGTGATCCTATGACTACAAATAAGAGTCATATTAAGAACTTAGGCATCAACCCAAAATCTTTTTGAAACTCTTTAAAATTGGCTTTAGAGAACTCAAGAGTTTGTATTATTATGTGCACAATAGTAAACTTTATTTGAAATTTAGATGTCTTTGTTTTCCTCTTGATGCGTATATTTTATATAGACTTTCTAGTCCGTTTATGCACGCATTTATATGTCATTTAGGTGATATTATGTCACTATATGCCCCTATTTGGCTACTTTGTACTTTCATTACTATTTTGTAGGGACAAGCTGTGTAGTAGCGGAAACCGAGCCAAAACAGTCCACTTTGCATGCATTTAGGAGAATGGAAGGAACGGAACGGAAGCTCTTGCATAGGAAAGCGTGAAACCGCTCGCAATCAAGTCCAAAGCCATGTCCAACACTGCACGATAGGCCAAAAGACCTCGATCGATTATATATTTGGTCGATCGAGGAGCGTTGAAGAGAAGAGTTGCTCGATCGAGCTGTCTTGTGCTCGATCGAGTAGTAGCCGCTGAAAAGTTGCTCGATCGAGTAGAATTGTTACTCGATCGAGTGATTTTCTCCAATAAAGTCCTCGATCGAGTAGAATCTATCATGGGCCTTAAGTCCATAGCTTAATTAGGGTTTAAGAGTCGTGTTTTGCATTATATAAACTCTTATTCGTCGTCATTAGGATTAATTCGGAGTCATTAGGACTCAGAACCATTAGGGTTCGGAATCATTAGACATTAATCTTTCATTAGTTTCTGAACTTTTAATCTTTGGTTTACATTCGGGTTTATCAACGTAGATTGTTCTTTACGCCGGATTGCTAAGATTGTAAACTTCTTTTCTCTTTT
>JAIUZE010018954.1:0-17454 GCA_022085475.1 Heliosperma pusillum
CAACTTGTAGCACTTCTATGTGTCATTTCCTTTGCCCCTATGATATTTGCAGTAAGCGTCTCCATCCCAGAACCGACTCTTCTTTTCTAGGTCAGGTGTAGGTCATATGGGTCGGAGTTTGCCTTGTTGTGTTAGCCTGTTCAAGGCATTGGAGTATGTATCACCGATGTTGGTGAATTCTCTTTGGAGGTTATTCTTCCTAGGTGTTTCAACAAGGTTGACTTCATCAGTCTTGTTAGCTGAGCCATAAGAATGACTCGTTGAGCCTTGATACCCACGACCTACCGTTTTGGACTAGAGTCCTTTTCGGATGTCGTCTTCACTTCTTGTTCCCAGCACAGTCAAGTCTTTCGAAGACTTTATATTTTGGTACCTCAGATGGTTTGCATAAATAGGTCTCAGGTTGTCCACGAATCTCTTTACAAGGGTAGCTTCATCTTGACGTTCAACAAGTTGTGTGCTAGTTTTCCTTCGCTTACTTAGGGAGTCGGCGAACCCTTCTTTCTCATTTTGGGTAAGAACCTCTAGAGTACGCTTATTGACTTGAATGTGATTTAAAGGGCATCTTGAAAATGTGGTAAGAGACCGAAGATGGATCAAAACACGATCGATCAATCGAACACACTTACTCAAAAGACTCGATTTGTGAAGTGGGACTGTGCCACTGTGTTTAAGCGAGTTTTCGAAAATGACTGGTTTTGAAATGTTTGTACTAGAAAACCGTAGTGTGGTTCTAGGAGTATTGACTCGAAGTGGAGATATGATTTTAACTAGACACTTGGACAGAGTTTCGATTCATTTCGCGCTACTTTAGGCCAACTTTGAAAATGCTTTATAGTTTTTAAAAGGATTTTGATTTTGAAAAGCTCTTCATGGTTTTATGTGCAAAATGGTGATCATGTAAGGGTTATACACATTTAAACAGGCATTATAACGGTATGCTGAGTGCATTTAAAAGGGTTTTGGCTTAAAAGGTGGATTGGCATACCAAGCAACCAAACCCAAGGTTGGTGGAGAGGTCTGCGCCAAACATGAGTAAGGCTGGTTCCTAGTCCATTTCCTCGAGTCCTGAAAGCCCTTGGTGCTAACATGAGTATACACCGTGGTATGGTTAACGTCAATCGCAATCCATCCTTAGGCCCAGATAAGAATTTGGACCGTCCAGACAGGACAATTGGTTGAAAGGGTTGGGTTAGGCCTAGGAAGGCCGAGTAAAACGACCTAGGAAGGTCGAGTAATAAAAACCAAAAACTGTCTCATACATACTATTTTCTAACCTTGTTCAAGTTTCACCCTGGGTACACGTAAGTATATTTTCCCCAGCGGAGTCGCCAAACTATGGTACACGGATTCGCGACCACGTGCCAGGCTATGGCGTGAGGAACCACGGTCATGCGCGCTTGAAAAGGGACAAGCGTAGAAATACGCATTTCTGGAGTCGCCACCAACTTTTGTTGGAAGTTGGAATCGTTCGAATACTTCATGCCATGTCAATACACAAAGTAATAACATAAACACCAAGAACTCGTTACCTTTAGCATTCTATGTCTAGAATGACTCTTGTGTATGTCAATGAACAAGGATGCTCACGGAGATCTGGAGTATGGGGTGAGGTTACGTATTAGGAAGCTCTTTAATCGAACATCTAATCCCGCCCGCCTCGATAGCGACCTCTACTAAGGATTAGGGAAACTCATCTATACTTGATATGTTGTCGGTTATATGCATGCTCTGCAACATACACGTTTTAACCCTAACATGTGAGCTTAGACTATGTCAGTTGAACATATAATTTAGCAATCAATTATGTCAAACAGGAGTTAAGATTGATTGCATGTGAGAAGACAATTAAATCATACAATCGTTGCAATAATTAATGACTGATAAAATTACAAAAGAATTACAAAGATTACAACGGATCTCGGGATCTATGTCGGATATATGTCCAAAAGAAAGATTTAAAGAAAAAAGAAAAGAATAAAATATTTGAAAAATGGATTAGCAATGATACTAGGTTTAATAGTCGATTAATCATTAACTAAGCTACGTCGAGGCGCATCAACCCGCTAATATCAAAGACAAAATCCAAACCAGAACAGGCTAATATCATTAACAAAGGAATATCAGAGACAAAATCCAACCCAGAACAGGCGCAGCAGGTGATGTGTCCTCTGAAAGAGGCGCATCAACCCCTGTGTCTGTTCTAGAGGTGGGTTCTGGCTCTGAAGCTAGAATCGCGATCAGTTAGTATTTGTTGGTGATTTTACGGTTTATTATCGATCTATAAGTCAAATAAAGATGATTTAATAGATTAATTTGTACTAAATTATATCAAAAACAAATTCAAAGACTAAATATGAACAAATCTAACCTCAAAAGACACAATCTTGATCTAAAGATGACAAAACGCGCTAATATTGAATTATTAGGGATCTAAAAACGAACTATCTAAATATGAAAAAAGGTGATTTAAATAAGACTATTAAAAAAAGTGTTTTAAAAAGGTTTGACATAAATCCGACATGAATCTTACATGAATTAAATCAAAGACAATGCAAAATAAAATACAAAAGATAGGATTATTACACCCTCAGACTTACATGTTTGACGAAATGAGATTAACTAAGTTGCGTTTTAGTGATTGCTCAACTCGAATGTAAAGAAAGTGCCCTCGCAAGAGGATTAAAAATCGATTAGTTAAATTGATTAAGTGTAGTGGTCAAATTGGTACGTCAATGCAAAACGAGATGGATATGCAAAAGGATCTTAGCTTACGTGGTCGATTGATCAAGCACGTAGATGTCAAAATGCTTAGAGCAAGGTCTAGAATGCAGAGAGAGAGAAGAGAAGAGGTGGAACACTCGCGTGCTTTGAAAGTGAGCACGAACCTCTCCTTTTATAGGCAAAAATCCGAAGAGTTTTGGAATAACTCGAACACGGAAAGAAATCAGGAAAATATCCGGAAACAGGAAAATCGAACTAGGGAAGAGGCCCAGCAAGAACTGCGACTCTTGGAAGAGGCGCAGCACCTGTTGCGACTCTTGGAAGAGGCGCAGCACCTGCTGCGTCATTTCCCAACCAGTTTCCTACTTTGAAAGAAAGATTACCGCGTTTCCTTTATGGAATTGCGGTTGATCTCGAATTCTTTCTAAATAAAACACTGATATATTTTACCAAAAGAGATAAGTTTTGAAATATTAAAATATCCGGAATATTCTCGAGCGTTCAGACTCGGTTTAAAAGACGGTTTATAGAAAATGAAGCAGTGTTTGACCCGGACTTCAAATAAACTCTAATGACTGTCAAAACAACCGTACCGGCGCGTAGATGACGACCAAGAGGTAGACACGAGTATTTGAGCTATCATTTGATGATAAACTTAATTATGAACTGTCATAAATCGTTTCGCATACCAAACATGTGGCCCAATCATTACTGGGTGGTTGGCGGAAGGTGTAGAACTGAGGGCAATATTCTTTCAGGGATTATAATACATTGCTATTTATTTTAGTATAGACATAAATCATACGTCAAAAGTATCCTTTCTAGGGATACAAATCATAACTGATTCTTTGAATAATCTCACTTAAACTCAATTAATAATTGATCCATCTCTTCAGGAGTGGTGGTGAATACAACGAATTTTAGTGATAATTCTCCTCGTAATATTAAATAATTTGATCACATGTAACTTATATGCGAGATATCTCACAAAGCATTTTAAACCAGTTACATGATAATGTGTGTGCAGGACTACATTATTTGTATGAATGATAAATATCTTTTATACTCACAACATGATATCTCATTCGCTTCAGGGAATGTTTTCGAATTGATGTGATTCTCAACTGTTAAAAGTATCTCATCTTTTGCAAATATTCATGTAATCCCGATTTCATTCTTAATTATGATGCTCGAATAATACTCACTGTATGAAATTTGAGAATTTATCAACACTGTGAACTTCGGATCACCGTTTAAATATCTGTAAATATTATGAACTTCAGGTCATAATTTAGTATATGTAAACACTATGAACTTCTAGTCATAGTTTCAGTATCTTTAAATACTATTAATTTTAGGTCATAGTAAGAATATAAAAATTTCAACTCGTATATCAGTTTCCCTTTTCTCATATCGAACTTTGCATATATATGACATTATTAATTTCATGAGATATTTTCTTTCAATGAACTAATTTGGCCCAACAAGGCCACATCTTTAAGCTTAATTAAGGCTTCTCTACTCAGATCGCCAAATGCCACATTATTAATCTCAATCTAGACCACAATATTAGGCTTAATATTATGCCATGTTCTCGAATTTCTGCAACAGACAAAGTGTTTTATCAAATGTCATATTCACTTCAAGGAATGGATCAAATTTCAAATTCATTACATTGTTCAACTTCAGGTGAACAAGAATCAATTCGCAATTACCGCTTTATACTCAATTACGGTTAATAAAATCATATATGTGGACTTCTTGTCACTTACACTTGTACAATATGAATATATTGTATTGTTGAGACGAAGTTAAATTATTATACACCTTTAAAACTTTCAAGTTCGGGTCAAAGTCATTATTTCTTCTAATCTTTATAAAGTAGATCTTTTCGAACTTCATGTCCAAAAATAATTACATCATAATAAAACTGATGTAATACACCATTATAAATCCCTCCGAATGCACTATATGGGCAAAAATATATTAATACCTTAAGTAAACTATATTCTTTTTTTTTGGTAAAATGTAAGCTTTGTATTATAATAGTTTCCAATACAATTACATCTTCCAAATTTACTTTCAAAAAACTACAATTTATACTATAGGAATTGCTAAACTACAATTTATACAATTTATACTATGTAGCCATTGTCTATGTCCTACTAAATTCCTTTCTTTCATCAGTTGTATTATTCTATTCCTCATCATTACTTTGATCTCTTGAATCACTTTTTCAGGTCTTCTAATCTGTAGCTCTAGACGTCCTCTATTCCTTTCTTGTCATACCATATACCAGCATGCATTATTGCATATGTAGTATATTTTCTGTTGCAGTTTAGACCTTCCATTAATGCCATTCTGTATACTCAACCAACATTCAATGTTACTCCAAATCCTCCAGCTGTAATGACATCTAGAGAACAAATGACTATGAGTTTCAGGACACTGCTCACAAAGAATACATGCATCAGATTCTGCCAGGCCAATTCTCTGCAGTTTGACCCTTGTATTGAGAGATTTATTCTTGATCAACCAGCTGATAAATGAGTGTTTTAGATAGTTCTATTTCCCCCATACGTCCTTATACCACTGTACCTGTTGTTGGGAGCCTTGCGACCAACAGTACCCTGACTGAATAGAATAACCATGTGAATCATGTAACCATTGATTATCAACAAAACCAGCAGCTAATTTAGATTTAATCCTACATATATTCCTCCAGTTCCAATTTGAATCAGGAATAGGACTGCATTCATTCCAATCCCTATCCTTTAAGTAAATATGATGGATCCATTGAACCCACAATCTGTCTGCATTTGTGTAAACCCAATTCACCAATTTTCCAACTAAAGCCTCATTCCACACACCAGCCTCCTGTATTCCCAAACCACCTTCCTTTTTGCTACAACAAACCTTATGCCAAGCAACCAATGGAGCTCTATTGTATTCCACTCCCCCATCCCACAGAAAATTTCTACAAATTGCCTCAATTCTTCTAATAACACCTTTAGGGATTAAAAAAATCGAACACCAATAGTTATGGAGAGTGTTTAGCACAAAGGTAATGAGAATTAATCTACCAGCATAGCTTAACTTCTTTGCTCCTATACCTCTAATCTTAGTAACAATCTTTTCAGTTAGTATGGTGGATTGTTTGTAAACAAGATCATCTTTGGATCCAATGGATTGGGAACATTTATTTAATGAATTCTTCTTGGTTTGAGTATATTCCTAATGCTAATAGTTCATGGTCATGGAGGAAAATCTGTGAGGTTAGGGATATTCTTAAAACTGGATATGTAAATGGACAATGGAGGGGGCTGGATAAGGAGTATTCTATTGCTAATGGGTACTCTTGGTTAACTCAGAATTATGCTCCTCATGTTGATTGGTGCTGTCTTCTATGGAATAGGTATAATCTCCCAAAATGGAGCTTTCATATGTGGCTGTTAAAACAGTGTAGACTGCTCACATTGGATAGGCTTCTCAAAATAAAGATGGTTGTTCCTAGGATGTGCTATATTTGTGATGCTGACCAGGAAGATCATACTCATCTATTTCAGAATTGTCATTATGCAAAGGAGTGTTTCAGGCTTGCAGGTGTCTGGCTGAAGCTTTCTCCAGTTGCTCTGATGAATTCAGAGAGGATTCAGCATATGAGGGGTACCATATTACGCAGGCAGATTACAATGGCAGCTTATACAGGGCTTTGTTACAGCATTTGGAGAGTCCGAAATATTTGCATATTAGAGGGGCATGTGCTTTGTCCACGAGCTCTTGTCAACCAAGTAAAAGATGATTGCAGGAGAAGGCTGCTGATTGGGTTCAAAGGAGCTATGACGTATGCTGATAGAAGATGGTGCAGGGATGCTGGCTTGGATCATTAAAGTTACCAGTATGTTGAATGTTTTTTGCATAAATGGATTGTTGATGCAAGTGTTATGAGGAGGATAGCTGGGTTTGCTCTTTGTATCTGATGTTTTAGTGCAGCTTCAATTTTTAGTATAGAAAACTTTTGTTTTGGTTTGGCTGTGTTTAAAGCTTTGTCATTTGTTTTGCTAATCTTGGGTGGTCTATGTAACAAAACTGAATGGACTGATTGTAATTGGTGTTGCCCATATTGTTGGGTTAGTTTATAATATTCTTACATTTCACCAAAAAAAAAGAAAAATTAGACAGTCCATTGTTGTTAATCTTCCAGCTTGAATAAAAATTCCCAGATATTTAAAGGGTAACTGGCCTTCCTGATATCCAGAAATCTGAATTATATCCTGTTTCAAAGTCTCATTCACACTACTAAAGACCACTTGATATTTAGCTGCATTAACTCTTAAGCCAGATGAGGATGAAAAAGTTGCCAATGCCCTTAGCATTAAAACCATAGACTGCACATCCCCCTTACAGAAGATCAGTAGATCATTTGCAAATAACAAATGATTGAGCTTCAATCCCTTACATAAAGGATGATATCTAAAGTACCACTTCTGTGTAACATAACTCAGAATCCTTGTCAAATACTCCATGCAGATTATAAATATTAAAGGAGACATTGGGTCACCTTGTCGTAGTCTCCTCTACCCTTTAAAATAACCAAATGCAGCACCATTCAAGTTAAGAGTAAAGGAGGTGGATTTCACACAAGTCATAATCATGCCCTTCATCTTTTTAGGGAAATTTAGGGCACCCAACATCTGCTCAATAAAATCCCATTCAATTGAGTCATAAGCCTTCTGAAGATCCAGTTTAAACATACATCTTGGTGAAGACTTTCTTCTGTTATAAAGCCTAACCAGGTCTTGGCAAATTAAGATATTCTCCAGGATACTCCTCCCCTTTATAAAAACCCCTTGATTCCTACTAATGATATCAGGAAGTACTAAAGCAAGCCTATTACAAATGAGTTTAGAAATGGTTTTATACACTATATTGCAGCAGGAAATAGGTTTGAAGTGCTTAACACTGGTAGGCCTATCCATCTTAGGAATAAGTGTAATAACAATGAATTGATTTGAGTTAGCAACTGTCCAGTCTAAAAAAAATTCAGAATTGCCTCACTCACCTCCTTACCCACTATCCCTCAAGCATCTCTGTAAAATTGGCTACTATAGCCATCTGGTCCAGGAGATTTATCCTTGGGAATACTGAACAAGAAATCCTTAACTTCTGTCATTGTAACAGATTTATTGAGGATATTCCAATGATCACTAGTACAACAATTGCCCCTTCTGACAATTCTAACATTCACTTCATTCACTACAGTACTAGATCCTAAAAGCTTATAATAATATTTCAAGAAAGCATTCTGAATATCACTACTCCCCACACACACATTACCATTCTGGTCCCCAATCGTCAACACCTTATTCATCCTCATTCGTTTATTAATCACATGATGAAAGTAAGAGGTATTATTGTCTCCCTGCAGAGACCACTGCACTTTTGCCTTTTGAAGTAAAAAAACTATCCCTGGCTACAATCATTCCCCTTAGCTCATGAGCTATATCCATCTCCTTAGCTATCAACTTCTCATCCCTTGTATTCTCAATAAGTTCTTGTTGAATTTTCTCCAGTAAAAGTACTCACAATATTAGTATTATTTTCAATATCAGATAAACAAAATTGGTTGAGTTTTTTCAATACAGCTTTAAGAGCTTTAAATTTTTTGATAACTCTAAACATTTTAGCCCCTTCAACCTTCTTATTCCAAACACTTTCCACACAAGATCTGAATCCTTCAGCCGTCCCCCACATATTAAAGTATTTAAAACTCCTTCTGCCTCCAAAATCATTCTTGCAATCACTCACAATGCAAGGGCAATGATCAAATAACCCTTCTAGATGAAAATGTGCCATATACTGATCAAATTGTGCATGCCAATATTGGTTCCCCATTACCCTATCCAACCTACTATAAATTCGTTCATTTGCCTCTTGCTTATTAGACCATGTAAATAAAGCCTCATTAGCAGCTATGTCTTCCACTTCACATAAGGAAACACACTCCTGGAATTGTTCCATTTCAGCTTCTGAAGACTGACCACCTAGCCTTTCCAAGGGAGATAAAACTGTGTTAAAATCCCCAACCCATAACAAAGCTTCAGAGCAACTTTCTGCCACACCCTTCAAAAACCTCCACAGAGTACACCTTTCCTTAATGTCATTACACTACTACAAATTCATGCAATAACAACGCCCCATCAACAACGCATACTCACGAAAATAAAGGAAAACCGTTGTGGAATGGAGAATTATTTTTCCGCGGAATTTTATTAAACCTAATAACAACGGTATTAGTTTTTCGAACGTTGTTAATAGTTTTAACAACGGCGTGAACCAAAAGAACCGTTGTAAATAAATTTACTAATAACAACAGTTTATTCTATATCCGTTGTTATTAATTAAGCGCGAAATAAGGAAAAGTAATAACAACGGGTATGAAAAGCCCGTTGTTATAATGTGTTATTAATTTGGCGTAATATTTGGCTTAAATTAATAACAACGGATATCATTTTGTTGTACGTTGTTGTTAGTTGTAACAACGGATATAACTTTGTTAACCGTTTTAAATAAAGAACCTAATAACAACGGTGACTATGAATAATAACCGTTGTCAATACTTTTAATAAAGATGAAAAAAACACACAACACTAATAACACTGTACTGCAACACAAAAACACAAACACAAAGCGATTATACTGCATCACAAAACCACAAACACTAATAATTTATTGATTTCCTGATCGTCTCTTTGTCATCATCTCCGTCTGCTATTTCTTATTAATCAGGTATTCTAATAATTTTTCTTTATTGATTTCCTGAATTTCGTTTATTTGTGAATTAGTTGCCTTATACATTGCATTTTCTGAATTAGTTGGCTTATTATTGAATTAGTTTTAATTAGTTGGATTTTCTGAATTACTTGGCTTACTATATATACTACGAATGTAGATAAATGACTCGAACTTGGATGAATGCTGCGAATATGAGTGACCCAAACTATAAGGATGGTTTAGCTGAATTTTATGAAGTCGTTGCGAACAATTTGAATGGTTCTTCTAGTATTCCATGCCCTTGTGAAAGATGTGGTAATATTAGGTATATGGCTATTCCGGACGTTAAAATTCACCTAGAAAAGTATAGTTTTAGTCGATCCTATACCCGTTGGATTTTTCATGGGGAATCATTAGAGGAAGATAATAATTTTGAAGAAGATGATCTTGAGGTATACGAAAGGATAACTGATGATCCCGAGTTTGCCGAGTATGTTGAGTTGGAAGCAGACGAGTTGAATGTTGGGTCTACAGTCGCCAATTTGGCGACTATTTTCAGTCGCCCGATTCTATTTTCAGTCGCCAAATTGGCGACTACTAGTATCAGTCGCCTTATTACATTCGCCTAAAACAAGATTTCTTGTAGTGTAATGAAGAAAAAGATG
This sequence comes from Heliosperma pusillum, assembly GCA_022085475.1. Lineage (NCBI taxonomy): Eukaryota > Viridiplantae > Streptophyta > Magnoliopsida > Caryophyllales > Caryophyllaceae > Heliosperma > Heliosperma pusillum. The sequence continues at coordinate 10,164 of JAIUZE010018954.1, forward strand.
ATGAATCAAATGCTTTTTAAGATAACAACATTAATTTGGATGACCTTGACAACATGTATGAGAAGTTGTGTGAGTCTGAAGCGCCTCTGTACCCTGGTTGTAAGTACACAAAGATGTCGGCTGTGGTGAAGTTGTATAATATCAAGGGGGCAAATGAGGTTAGTGACACGTGTTTCACTAGTTTATTAGCCTTGATAAACGACATGCTTCCAGATGGTAATGTTCTTCCCGTTAAGACATATGAGGCTAAAAAACTAATTAGAGGGGTGGGTATGAAATATGAGAAAATACATGCATGTCCAAATGATTGCGTATTGTATCGAAAATTATATCAAAACTTAACCAATTGTCCGGTTTGTTTTGAGTGGCGTTATAAGGATAAGGAAGGGATCCCGGCTAAGGTGTTATGGTATTTTCCAGTGATACCAAGATTCATAAGGATGTTTGCGAATAGCAATGATTCAAAAATGTTAACTTGGCATGAAACTGGAAGAATAAATGATGGGAAGCTAAGACACCCGGCAGATGGTATGCAATGGAAATCGTTCGACGCTAAGTATCCCGAGTTCGGCATTGAACCTAGAAACTTACGTCTAGCGCTGTCCACTGATGGAATGAACCCACATGGAAACATGAGTACCCAACATAGTACTTGGCCAGTAGTGTTGGCAATATACAACTTACCTCCATATGTGTGCATGAAAAGAAAGTACTTGATGTTGTCGTTGTTAATTTCCGGCCCTAAACAACCTGGAAATAATATAGATGTCTATTTGGAACCTCTTTTAGATGATTTGCGAATTTTGTGGGATAGTGGGATAGAAGTATTTGATGCATATAGGAATGAAACTTTCAATTTGAGAGCGATGTTATTGTGTACAATAACCGACTATCCGGCTTATGGCGACCTTTCTGGGCATACGGTGCATGGGAAAGAGGCATGTCCATTGTGTGGGGAGGATATCGAGTCTGAATACTTGAAGTGTTCTCATAAGTATGTGTATTTGGGAAATAGGAGGGGCTTGGATCCTGACCATTGTTATCGCAAGCAGCAGAAAGCATTTAATGGACGTCAAGAACATCGTCAACCTCCTAGAATTTTGAGTGGGCATGAAGTTTATCAGAAAGTAAAGCATATAGAGATAAAATATGGGAAGAAGAACGGCTCTAAATTGTCTACTCGTGGGTATAAGAAAAGATCCATATTTTTTGATAAACTTCCATATTGGCCTGACCTGGAGGTCAGGCATTGCCTCGATTTCATGCACATTGAGAAAAATGTCTGTGATAATATTATCAATACCCTCCTGAATGTTCCCGGTAAAACAAAGGATAACGCCGCAGCTAGGGAAGATATGCAAATGATGGGTATTAGGCTAGAGTTGGCACCACAGAAGAGAGGTAATGGTACATTTTTACCGCCAGCAGCTTATACCCTTTCACGGAATGAGAAAAAAGAGTTTTGTGCATGCTTGAATGGAATTAAAGTGCCACATGGTTATTCGTCCAACATCAAAAGCCTTGTGTCGATGCAAGATCTAAAACTCACCGGGTTAAAGTCACATGATTGCCACACTTTGATGCAACAATTACTATCCGTGGCTATTCGCTCCATTTTACCTGAAAAGGTACGATATGCTATTACCAGATTCTGTCTCTTCTTCCAGTCCATATGCGATAAAGTCATCGATCCCGATGATGCGGATTCATTGCAGGACCTCGTTGTCACCTCTCTTTGTCATTTTGAAATGTATTTTCCACCCTCTTTCTTCACTATCATGATTCACCTGACCACTCACTTGGTTAGGGAGATTTTGTACCTTGGGCCCGTGTACTTGAGATACCAGTATCCTTTCGAAAGATTGATGAAAGTCTACAAGGACTATACATCTAATCGGTATCGTCCAGAAGGTTGTATTGCTGAACGTGCTATATTAGACGAAGCTCTTGCATATTGTTACGCTCATCTCTCCCCTGAGGAGTTAATTGGCGTTCCAAAGAATCGTCATAGTGACTGGATGACCGGAAAAGGTATTAGGGGCCGGGTTGAAAAAATTGTGGCACGTGACATGTTACATTTAGCACATACGTATGTGCTAAACAACGAAGATGAGGTGCAACCTTATATTCAACAACACAAAGATGAGCTCAAATACGATCACCCAAACAAGAGCGAGATGTGGATTGCAAACGAGCATAAGAAGACATTTGGAGAGTGGTTTAGGAATGTTGTCTTGGAGTATAAGAATTTGTATGGTGATGACATCTCTCCTAGGTTACTACGTCTTGGGTTAGGTCCAAATGCCAGGGCCACTTTTTTCAGCGGTTTTGCTATTAATGGTTATACTTTTTACACCCGCGAGCAAGATGAGTTGAGCACAATGCAAAATAGTGGTGTGAGTTCTGAATTTGAGGCAATGCACTTTGCTACTTCAAAAGATAAAAACCCTATTTGGGGAAAATGCCTTTATTATGGTGTTATTCAAGAAATATTGGTATTAGATTACATTGATTTCACAATACCTCTGTTTCGATGTAACTGGGTTGATAACAACAACAATTGTGTTCGAAAGGATAAAATGGGATTTACGTTGGTCAATTTGGATAAGGTTGGCAATAATAAGGATGATCCTTTCATAATGGCATCCCAAGCTAAACAGGTGTTCTATGTCACCGATCCTATGGATAAAAAGTGGTCTGTTGTACTATCTATAAGGAGTAGACGGGGTGCACCCGATAATGGTGGGGATAATGATCAGGATGTCGTGTTTGAGGGAATGGATCACTCTTCCACTGTATCTTATTTCGACAATGTTGACACTGATCATGATAACATTGAAAGCATCTATATGCGTGATGATCATGGTGAAGGTATTTGGGTTAACGAAGAAACTATGTCGGGCAAGAAACGTCCCCGATCCTGAGGTGGTATTGTCTTTAGTTTTTGTTAGCTTTGGTCATTGTTGAAGATTCCCAAATTATTTAGCTTTTGGTCATTCATTATACAGTCTCCATGTTTTGGTTTCTGCTGATATTGCAGTGTATAGTGCTTATGATATTGTTGTCTTTGCTGATTATTATTGCAGTGTATAGTACTTATGATATTGCTGTCTCTAATTATAATTAAAAAAAAATAAAGGTAAGCAACAACAACGGTTGTTGTAAATATACCCGTTGTGGTTAGTAATAACAACGGTTATTAACCATAAACCGTTGTCATAGTGTTTACTAATTACAACGGGTAGACTACTATAACCGTAGTCATTACTCTATCACAACGGTTTGTTTATAATAACCGTTGTCAATATTTGTAGTAAGCATACACACAACACTAATAATACGACTGTACTGCAACACAAAAACTCTATCACAAAGCGACCATTTTTCTGTCATCATCTCCCTTATTATTTTTGAATTTGTGAATTTGTGAACTATTTCTTGAATTTGTGAATGTCATTTCCTGAATGTCGTTTATTATTTTCACCAATTCAATGTCGTTTATTAGCAAATTTGTTAATGTCATTTCCTGAATGTCATTCAATTCTAATTTTGCTTTATCGATTGAATAGCTTTGAATTGAATTAGTTTAATTACTTCTAAACTTAAGTCAAAAAACAAATTAACGTATCAACATTAATATTATTAAATAATAAGTTCAAACGGCGCCACACACAAATGGCGCCAAAACAACAACAACCAAACAACCAAACAACTACAACCAAACAACAACAACAAATTAAATTGAGTCCGGGTAAATCTCCCGGATAGCTGCCACCGCTAGAGCATATGCATCAATCGGGTCAGCCTCGGCCATAGCCAACCCTTCCCACTGCTCTACCTGGGTCACTTCAACGAGGTCGACCCCATTTGGCCAACGGTAACGGTCATGTTCGGAAGCCACCCATAGATATGGCCCAGGCTGGTGGTCCGTGCTCTCAATAAAATCTTTTCGCCCATGCCCGACCTTGTCAAACATTCTTGCCAGTTTGAATGCGGACGCACGATGAGCATCCGACATCCCAAACTCGAAAACGAGTTCCCCTGTAAAGTGCCTGCGATGATAATTTGGCCACATCTTCCTGATTAAATAGCCATTTCGAATAAGCGTATCACGGAGTTTTTTGTAACTTTTACACACAACGTAGCCACCCTCAATATGACAAGGCATTTCTTTCATGATGCAAGCATATGGTTTAGTAAAAGTTCCAGACATTTTGTATGGTAAATGTTAGTATTGAGGCTGGGAAATTTTGTATGGTTTAGCAAATATGATATTGATTAGAGTTGGGAATTTTGTATGTGGTTGATAACCTGCTTGTATTGAGGCTGTATTTATAGTGAGTTATTTATTGGAGTTATTTATTCACATGCATGCATTGGTTCACATGAAGGCATTGATTCACATGCATGCATTGGTTCCCAAACCGACTATACATATACATGCATGCAGTACGTTATTGATTGAGTAAATGTGTGAATATGCAGTCAATGCATTTACTGCAATGTGCTGTGACAACCCTCGCGAATGCGGAAATAATAAACAAACAAGCATATGTGAATTATATTACGGAAATAGGTAGTTTTTAAAAACTTTTATACATGCAAGTTAAATAAAACGAGGAGTGTCAAAATATTACAACTAAGTGCGGAAAATAACAAAGAGACGGAGTCTCTCAAAATGTTAACAAAGAACAAGTGTTTAGCAAATAAGCTAAAATCGTCTAGAGGTTAATCTTCCAGGGACAACGACCGCTAGCTCACACCCGAACCCCAAAACATCATATCCAAAAAGGCATCCAAGCAAGCAACCTGTTCATTCATGAAAAACATGAACGCCACAGTCAGTGGGGAGTAACTCCGGGTTCTCCCAGCCATATCACCTTTAACGTACATATAAGGAAATATAAAAGTAAAGCATGCATATATATATACATGTGAGTTGCGATAAGAATAGATAGGCAATTCTATAGATAATGATGAGATCATGTGGAAATCAAAACCGTAACCATCATGTTATTCAAAGACTCGGGATAGACACTCTGAGGCAATCGAATACGCTCACTAGGGCTTGCATCTCACCGTTAGCGGTATAAGATTGATAAGATTGAGACTCGACAGACCAACCAGTCAAGTCATGCGATGATTACACAAAATCCAACATACTATCATCCATTCACGAACCAAGACAATGACGGTGTCCAATCAGGCAAATGACCATGAACAATATCATGAAATCACGCATTCAAGAACGACACAAGACGACAAATCTCACGGTAAATGACACGCACTAGCATCGTGTACATGGCAAGTATGATTAAAAGCATCCACGGGATCACTTTCCCTGAACTCATACACGATGCTACATTTCGTATATGTGCACTAATTTCCTCCGGTAGGACGACGATAATAATACTGTCCTAGTCTAAACCTGGCCAGACTCTCGGAATAACGTGTTCCGATTCGACATGCGATAAACGTTTCGCATCCAAGACTCGGTCAATCATAGACGCCGAGTACCCCAAATTCGGTCGACATTCACGAAAGAGGCGGAAAAGAGCACAAGCCTCACAACAAGCGGTACACTACATGCAAATGACACCACCTCGCAAGTACACTACATTTGACGGCTGGGTCGATCAACGCTAGCGTTCACTCCCAACAACGTCGTCGATGCCCACTACACATGCAATTAAGCAGTAGGATACCTCTCCGTTCCGACATTCCAGCCTTACGAACGAGAAGGTAGCCAAGGGAATGAGAGTACAAAGCACAAGACAAAATAGTGCTCAAACCGTAACATTTGTGAAAACCGACTCAAAGAGGGACATAGCAAAAACCTTCACAAAACATGTGATACAAGCGAAGGAAAATATCATATATCCAAAACATGAATCAATACATGATACCCAAGCATTAGACCAAGTTTAAGAAGCATAATAAATAAGAAACATAGATAACTCTCCAAAACAACAAGTTTGGAAACTAACTTAAACAAGGGTTCACTTCAAACTGTCATAACTAGAGTTCTAGATATGGGAATGCAGAAATTCGAAATCGAGGTGATAGCTTATCCTCTTACGGTTCCAACGTGTGGTCACAAGCCCAAAACAAGTAAGTAACGAAGGAGATATGAGCATTCTACCAAAAAGGGTCGGGGCTGTGAATTTGCACGAATCCACCCGAGAACAACAACACTATTTCTATCATTTCCAATTTTCATAATTCACTTCTATCAACTATCAACAATCAATATTCATCATCAACAATCATCAACTAACAACAATCATCATCAAAATCATAATTTCTAACTTACTTATCGTATTCTAAATACGAGTCCTAGCATATAAAGCATGTAAAACACGTAAATGATACCGAGTAACCCTTCACCGTTACCTTTACGCGTCTTTAAACGGTTACTAAGCTTTCCTAATCTCCACCTACATAATATTAGATAACAAAAGATGAATATCATTCACCTTAAGAAAGACGGATAATTTAAAAGCGAGAAAGACGGTAATTTTATTACCAATACGGATAGAGGAAGGTAAGAGGGGAAGAATAAGACGAACTTACGAGAATTTGAGCGAGTAACGAAGGAGTAGCGATGATTCTAAGTTTGAGCAAGTATGGAGGCTAGGGTGTTTGGGTGTTTACTAGAGAGGAAGAAGAAGATGAATGAGGGTGAGTTAGGGTTAAGGGGGAGTATATATAGGAAAAAGTCAACGAAAGTCAAAGACGGCTCAAAAGTCAAGAAAGTCAAAGACGACTTAAAATTCAAGAAAAGTCAAAGACGACTAAAAATTCAAGAAAAGTCAAAGACGACTTAGAATTCAAGAAAAGTCAAACTCGACTCAAAAGTCAAGAAAAGTCAAACTCGACTCAAAAGTTAAGAAAAGTCAAACTCGCCTTAAAACGGAATTTTCATGGAATCTCACAGAAATTCCAAATACGAACTCGGAAATTCTAAATTCGACTCGAAACATAAAAAGCTAAGTTAAAACTTAAATTCGCTGAAAAGATTTCGTAAAATATTTCTACTAGAAAAATAGGGTACATTTCCGGGTGTTACAATCACCCCTCCTTTTAAAAAGTTTCGTCCTCGAAACTTGCGAATAGAAAACTAAAGTATCAAGGATAAGAATCAGTTTTCAAAATTAATACGAAAACTTTTATAAGGGAAAATATTTATGAAACGAGGTTTATCTAGAAAACGTTTTAAAGAAGCATGTTCATAAGTGTGAAACTTTACTTACGGATCTCAAGAATGCTCGTCGCGAACGAGAACTCTAAT
>JAIUZE010018955.1:0-14360 GCA_022085475.1 Heliosperma pusillum
TTTTATGACACCTTCGTTTTGTACTATCTTATTTCTTTTATGTATTTAAATAATTTTTTTTCTTTCCGCAAATTTGAGTGTGTCACAGTTGGTATCAGAGCTATTTTGCTCCCGACGCACGTTTGTGTACCCTTGTATAAATAACTTGACCTTAAGAAATAATAAACCGTGAGATAGAAGGGTAAGATGGGTAGATTAGGATTTATGTTGTAGTCTCTTTGTTCTTGCTAAATGATAAGTACTAATCTGTGATTTTAATTTTGCAAGATGCCTCCGAGGATTGACAACACGATTTTAGCAGCTCTTACCGTCATTATCCAAAACCAGCAAAATATGCAAAACCAGCAGGCTAATCCGATTCCTACTCCTGTTCCTGAGAGACGCGGGAGTTATACGTGGGTCGCTTCTCAGCTATCGAGGAGCCAAGCCAAAACCTATGATGGCGAAGTTGATCCCGTTAAACTTTCGGTGTGGTTACGAGAGATGGAGAAGAGTTTTTCTCTTTACGATGTCCTTGAAGAGGACAAGGGCCGTCTAGCTTCTCACTTCTTAGAGAAGGAAGCGGATCAGTGGTGGACTCTTTCAGGTCCTACCGCTAAGTTGGAGCCTAATTTCGGGTGGACTCGTTTCCGTGAGCTCTTGGAAGCGAGGTTTTATCCCGACGAGTTGAGACAGCAAAAGTTGAAGGAGTTCATGGATTTTAAACAAGGACTTCTTTCTGTTCAGGAGTTTACTACCAGGTTCAATGAGTTGGCTCATTATGCCACTCGTCTTATTAGTGTAGAGGAAGACAAGGCTTTCTTTTATCTGGGAAAGCTTTCTCCCCAGATAAAGGGGAAGATTAGTAGAGGTTCGACTTCCTGTGTCTCGATCTATAATGATGCCATCTGGGCGGAGAGTTCTATCCGGGAGATTGCCGAGGAAGCTCGTGCTTCTTATGTTGCTCCTAATGCCTTTGGCAAGAGACCTTTATATCCTTCTTCTCGACCTTCCTTTTCTCCCTCTTTTCCAAACAAGAGGAGAAACTTTCAGAGCGGATCGGCAAACCAGAGAAACCGTCCCTTTGTGCCGAGTATCAACAACGACCTTAAAGGTCGTGTCTGCTTTACCTGCAAGATGCCTATTCACCCGGGTGTTGGCTGCTTCAACAAGCCGTTTGTGTGCTTTATTTGCCAGAAATCGGGTCACAAGGCGAATGTATGTCCTGAGAGGAAGGGTACGGTGTCTACACCGGTTATTTCTTGGAGACCTAAGGGTCGTATTTTTATTATGAGCCGTGCTGAGGCTGATGCCCAACCCGACATTGTGACGGGTATGTTCTCGATTTATGATTTACCGTGTTTAATTTTATTTAACACGGGGCTTCTTTAATCTTTTATTTCCATGAGAACTATCCCGATAGTTACCGCTTAAAGCTTCAGTAGGAGAAACTACTCCTATATCGTTACCATCCGGAGAAGTATTTTCATGTTCTTATCTTCATTCCGACATTCCAATATCCATAAATGGATCTATTTTCCCGGCGAATCTTTTACGTTTTCCTCTTGAAGAGTTCGATATTATTTTGGGCATGGATTGGTTATCTACTCATCATGCTCGATTCGAGTGCCGTGATCAAAAAATTATTCTTAAAAGTCCTTTGGGTGCTCGTATTTCTTATCAAGGGGTTAGAAAGCAAGCTAGTGTGAAGTTAATCTCAGCTATGAAAATGTTGACTGTTTTAAAGAAGGGTCATCAAGCATTTCTATGTGTAGTGACGACTTCCGATTCTTCTCTTCCTTCTTTAAAGGATGTTCCTATGTGTTCGGGAAGTCCCGATGTAATTGCCCGATGATTACCCGGGATGCTCCTGAAAGGGATGTTGAATTTCTATTGATCTAGTTCCTAGAACTGGACCACTTGCCAACGCTCCTTACCGTATGGCTCCTTCTAATTGAAGTAGTTTGAGAATCCTAACTTGAATGATTTGATAGATGCGCAAGGTACTTTATCAAGGCCTATTGCTTCCTCCTTGGGTGCTCCCAGTATTATTTGTCAAGAAGAAAGAACGTTCTATGGCGAATGTGCTTGATTATCGTGGCAATTTTGAACCGTGTCACAATCAAAAACCAATATCCTCTTCCTCTAGCAATGATCTTTTTGACCATTACGGGTCTTCTACTTCTCGAAAATGATCTTAGATCGGTTATCATCAGATTCCGTTCTTTAAGCAGATATTCCGAAGCGCTTTTCAGCTCGAGTAATGGTCATTTCGAATTCAATGTGATGCCATTCGGTTTGACTAACGCTCCAGCTATATTCATGGATCAGATGAATCGTACCTTCCGGGAGTATCTTGATAAATGTGTGGTGGTATTCAGTGATGACATTCTGATCTTTTCAAAATCTAAGGAAGAACATGCTATTCATCTTCGAACCATTTTGAGTGTTCTTCGACGCCAAAAGTGGTATGCTAAGTTCTCCAAATGTGAATTCTGGTTGCCCGAGGTATCCTTCCTTGGTCATGTCATTTCCAAAGACGGTGTTATGGTCGATCCAGCTAAAATTGAGGCGGTTGTTGATTGGAAAAGTCCGAAAAATGTGTCCGAGATACGGAGTTTCCTTGGTTTAGCGGGTTATTATCGTCGGTTTGTGAAAGATTTCTCCAAATTAGCAAGACCGATGACTCAATTGCTAAAGAAGGAAGCAAAGTATATTTGTACTGATGAATGTGAAATTGCCTTCTTAGAATTGAAGAAGAGATTGACTACCGCACCGGTTCTAACTTTACCAGATGATGAAGCCGATTATGATGTTTATTGTGATGCTTCAAAGCATGGTTTGGGATGTGTCTTGATGCAGAATAGAAAGGTTATTGCTTATGCTTCTCGAAAACTCAGGGTTCATGAAGTGAATTACCCGACTCATGATCTTGAGTTAGCAGCGGTGGTACATGCCTTGAAAACTTGGAGACATTATCTTATTGGAGTTCATTGCCGAATTTACACCGATCATAAGAGCTTGAGGTGCATTTTTACTCAGACGGAATTGAACATGAGGCAGAGAAGATGGTTAGAGTTGGTGAATGATTATGATGCTGAGTTGATTTATCACGAGGGAAAAGCAAATGTTGTGGCAGATGCTTTGAGTAGGAAGACTAGTCATTCATTAAATGCTCTAGGTACTTTACCCGATGAACTAGTAACCGAATTTCAGAAGCTTCAGATACAGTTAGTTGGGAAAGGATTTGATTATCTTGGTGCTTTGACCGCGGAACCTGATTTTTATCGAGAGATTCGTACTTGTTTACCGGAGGATGCTACTTTTATCGCCATTCGAGCAAAGATATCACTTGGGCAAGCAGAGGATTGTGTGGTAGATAATGATGGCTACCTTCGTTACCATGGTCGAATGTATGTTCCGAGAAGTGCCGAGTTGAGGAAGAGAATTCTTGATGAAGCTCACCTTTCTCCTTATTCTATTCATCCGGGTGGCGACAAAATGTATAAAGATTTGAGACCACAATTCTGGTGGCCTAGGATGCAGATTGAAGTGAAGGAGTATGTTAGTAGATGTCTTACTTGTCAAAAGGTGAAGATTGATCATCAAAGACCCGGAGGTTTGCTGCAACCTTTGGAGATTCCTCTGTGGAAATGGGCGTCTATTTCTATGGACTTCGTGATGGCTTTACCTACTACTTCAAGTGGAAAGAATGCTATTTGGGTAATTGTAGACCGTCTAACCAAGTGTGCTAGATTCGTGCCTATCAAGGAAACTTGGAATATTGAGGTCTTAGCTGGGGCCTATGTGAAAGAGATAGTACGCTACCATGGAGTTCCTAAAGATATTGTTTCAGATCGTGATCCGAGATTCAGTTCCCGATTCTGGACAGCCTTACAAGAAGCCAGGGTAGTAAATTGTTGATGACACGCTTTCCATGCCGCTACCTGATGGTCAACTAAGAAGACAATCCAACTTGGAAATCTTCTTTCGAGCTTGTTCCTAGATTTCATCATCTTTGGGAAAAGAGTTTGCCTTTGGTGGAATTATTCTTACACAACAGTTCTCATGCTTCTATCAAGATGTCAACCATACGAGTGCTTGTATAACGGTAGGAAAGTGCCGTAGTCCTGTTTTGTTGGATCAAGTACGAATATGATCATATGTTTGAGTCCCGACATTGTTACTGAAAAACGATCGATCAATTTCAAGTCATTCGTGAACGAATGAAAGTGCCTCTCAAGATAGCAAGAAATCCTATGCTGATGTTCGTCGACGACCGCATGAATTTGATGTTGAAGACCGGGTATCTTAAAGTGTCACCAATGAAGGAGATGGAAACGGTTTGGAGAGTAAAGGTAAGTTGATCCCTAAATATAATGGACCGTTCTTGTGCTTCAAAGATTTGTCCGGTTTGCTTTATCGTCTGGAATGCCTCCGACTTTGAGCAAAGTTCATGATGCTGTTCCATGTTGTCGCAATTGAAGAGTAATCAGTGATCCGAGGTTCATATTATTCAAAGAATGTTGGACTTGTAACCAATTTTGGCTTTGGAAGAAAAGCCGATAAGTATACTTGAAAGCTAACAAACAACTCCGAAACAAGGGTGGTGCCTTGTAGTTCGTAATCCTCCTTTGGCGTTGTGGAAACGTCGAATCAGGAACTTGGGAACCCGAAGCTAAAATGTTAGCTAAATATCCCGAGCTCTTTGCTTGAGGTAAATTTCCTTCTTTCTTTCCTCTTTCTATTCGATTTAACCGTTCGAAGATTACGTACCTTCTACCGATATTCGTGACTGCTGACGAGAACCTGCCGTGCCGAAAATAAGACCCCGTATTTTATTACAAATATATTTTTAACAGTTTTGAAATAGACCTACATATATGTTACGTTCCTTCTTCTAAGTTTCGAGGACGAAACTTTTTAAAAGGAGGGGTGATTGTAACAACCCGAAAAGTACCCTATTTTTCTAGTAAAAAAATATTTACTAACACTTTTCAGTAGAACTGAAGTTTTTAAAATAGGAATTTTTGTTCCGAGTCTTATTTTGAAATTCCGCGTTCGTATTTGGAATTTCTGAGAGATTTCATGAAAAGACCGTTTTTGGTCATCTTTGACTTTTCTTGACTTTTAAATCGTCTTTGACTTTTTCTTGACTTTTTAAAGTCGTCAATTACTTTTCTTGAATTTTAAAGTCGTCTTAAACTTTTCTGAACTTTTAAGTCATTTTTGACTTTTTCCGACTTTTTAGTCGATTTTGACTTTCGTTGACTTTTCCCGACTCGTCTTGCGATTTTGAAGACCGAAATTTTATTTAAAAAATTATATTTTTGATTTATTTTTATTAAGATTTATTAGGATTTATCATAATTTAATATAATTATTTTGAATTTATTCGGAATTTAAAGATTAACGTTTACGGTTTTAACCGAACGTCATTTAACTATTCCCGACGCATCGTAATGCGCGCAACAAAATCGAAACTCGACTTTGGCATGAGTCACACGTTGAGGTCATCGCTTCCCACTCACCATTAGATGTTTTATTTATTTTGATTAAAATAATCAAAATATCTAGATATTTACTTACTTTATCGATCCGTCAACGAAGATTACGCAAATCGAGCAAAAACAGACCGAATCCTCACCATGCCACACGGTCAATTTAGTCCTCTAATAGGGCTTGATATTTCATTACTTTTGATTATAATATTATAATATCTAGATATTATTTCACTTTATCGATCAGTTAACGAAAACTACGCACAACGCTCGAAATCGGACCCGACAAGCTCAACATCACACGGCTCCCTTACCCACTCTTAAGCCTTGATATTTTCATTATTTTTCATTTTAATATCATAATATCTTGATATTAACTTTATCGTAAATTATATTAAATCGTTTACCGTAAAATAATTATTAAACGCGAGTCAATTACGGAACAACAATTTGAAAACTCAACACCTTTATTTGTCTATAAACTCACGTCCAACTCCACTCCACTTTACTCACAAACACCTTTTCACTTTTCAACAAATCAAATAAAGATCAAAATATCACTTTCTTTAATCGTTCTTCGTGTTCTTCATCGTTCATCAATTGTTCTTCATCGTTCTTGAGCAAAACCTCCATAAATCCTTCATTTCTTAATTAAATCCTGCCTAATTTATATTTCTAGGATCTCCTCTTCGCTCTCCATCTTCTAGTACGTTTTAAATTCAATTCCGTCAAGATCGTTTTCAACACTTTAATTATGAGAAATTTAGTTTAAGTTCTAATAATTGTTTTTCTTGTTATTTCTTATCGGGGAAGAGTTTGAAGACGAATTTGGGGACTCTTATATTTTGGGTGAAGACTAGTAGAAGGGTTTTCTTAATTATTACTTCTTATTATTTTGTGCTAAGTGGGTTTTGCTAGCTAAGGTAACAATTCCGATTTACTCGACGAATTAATGTCACATAGCCTTTAGGTTTTAGTTTATGTTAATGTTATGGTTATTTAGGATTTGAGTTAGTAATATAGCCTTTAGTTTTATTTATTTGGATTTTGGTTCATCTTTATTTTTGGTTCATGTTTTTATGATTTATGGATTTTTAGTTAGTAATATGTTAAGTAGTAATTATTATGTTGTTTTATGATTTTTGATGATTTTTATGTTGTATGAAATTTTTATGAGGTTTTATGATTCTTGATGATTTTTAAGTTGGAGGAAATTTTTATGTTGATTTATTGTTCTTTATGAATTTTATGGTTTTTCATAAGTTATGATTTTTATGATTTTGTATGAATTTTTAACAAGTTTAGTGTTCTTGAAGAATTTTGATGATTTTCCATAAGTTATGATTTTTTATGATTTTGTATGAATTTTTAACAAGTTTAGTGTTCTTGATAAATTTTGATGATTTTCCATAAGTTATGATTTTTATGATTTTGTATGAATTTTAACAAGGTTGGTGTTCTTGATAAATTTTGATGATTTTAATAAGTTATGATTTTGTGTGGAAGATGGTTAAAATGGTTGTTTGATGATTAAAAACAAGTTTGGAATTGATTTGGTGTGTTTGATGTTGAAACCGAGAAAGGGGCAAGAACCGGGTCCAAACCGGACCGGTCCAGGCCGGTTCAGACCCGGTCTGGGTTGGTCAAGGTGGGTCCGGGTTTTGGTTTGGGTTGTGTCGCTGTTTGGTTGTTTAATTGTTGTTTTGACGGGTTTTAATTATGTTAAGCATGCGGGAAAATATTAGAAAACGGTTTTAGAAAAATTAAAGTAAAACAGCCTTTTTGAAGCCAAAACAGCCCGTGGGCCCATCCAGGCCCATATGGGGTCCGGCCCATTTCAGCCCGTGGGTCCCACCTTGGGACTCGTGTCGGTTTTTGAGTTATCGTCATTTTTATCGTGTTTTGTAATATTTAGCAAGTGGGAAATATTAATAAGTAAAATATTTAATTAAAAAGGTTTTCATCAAATTATTATTTCTCACATGTTAGAAATTATAATACGAGATTAGTTTACGTTGAAATCATTTAAGTCAAGCGGGTTTTGGGTATAATATGATAATTCACATGTTAGAAGTAGTAATAAAATAACCTGTAATGAATATGTTGATTTTATGTCTATGTGATAAAGACTCTGCTTCTAGCCGGTTTGATCCAACGGGTTTGGTCAAACTAAGATCTAGTCAGCCCCGATTTGACTGATGACCCGTCGCGGGACTCGGGTCGGGTATTTGTCTTCATGTATGGTTGTATTTAATTAATGAATTAGCCTTAATAGATATGAGGCGATATGATATATGATTTTATTGATATGCAATTAGTCACATGATAGGATGTTTTCCTGTGACTGTTTAATTATATGGTTGGTGTCGTGTTGACTAAGTCCCCATAGAGAATTACGATTATATGGCATGTTAAGTCGTATCTTGGCCATGTTTTAAAGGTAACCTCTGAGTTAAGATATTAGTTTGGTTCGGCCATTGTAATTCTAAATGAGTATCTTGGACCATGACATTGATAGGTCCGTACTGTCTTTAACGAGTATATAGTTCACTGCTTGATAGCTTTTGTGTCCCGGCTTGGTGGGTTTATATCCAAGTCGGGGCATGGCATCCTAAGAGTTCCGCTTTGGGAAGGGAGCCAGCTTAAGTACTAGCCATCTCTTCTTAGGGGGTCGCCTAGTAGAGTTTCTCATAGACGGTTATGTCATGGGACGGGGAATGGAATAGCTGTTGTCGCTAGGTCTGATCAGTCTAGGACTAGGATGTTTTCCTACCTTGTGGTATAGCCTCGAGTTACATAAGTCTTCTATCGATGGTCCTAAGAACTTATGCCTGTTTGTAGAAGTATTGGTCTTTCATGTTTGTATGATTCTATGAGTTTTAGAAGGTGAGATGCAAGCCGGCTAAGATTGATAGAGTTTGGATTACCGATTGTTAACTGATTCACATGATTACGTGTTGATTAGGGTTTTAGTGTATCATGGCCATGTTACAGGGTAACCTCTGAGCTAGCATACCAGCTTCCCTACCTCTTGTTATATTTTATTATCGGATTCACATGATAGTTTTCATATGATAGGTTATATGTTAGTTAATTGTTTCATAACATGAAAAGCATATCATATATGTTAATGTTTTGTATTTTCCATATACATTGCTTTTATGTTATTCATGTTTAATTAAACTCGACATTTCGTGGTTGGGAGAACTCGGAGTTACTCCCCACTGACTGTGGCTTCCGTGTTTATATTTAATGCGGTCGAACAGGTGGTGAATGCATATTTGGGGTACATTGACGAGCTAGCGAGCGAAGTATTTACCTTGGACCTATATTCGTTTCTTAGATTGTATATTATTATACACTCTTTTATTTCCGTATTTATACGGGAGATATGTCTCCCGTCTTGTATATTTCTTTTGTATAATATTATTCCCGTTTTGTAATGACCTTTTTATTTTATGAACCTTCGTTTGTACGATCTTGTTTTCTTTTATGTATTTAAATAATTTTTTTTTCTTTTCCGCAAATTTTGAGGGTGTCACATGTATAATGGTAAAGGTATGTGAGTTGAAGTTAAGGGTGTATTGTATAATAACATGGTCAATTTGAGGATATAGTTGTGTTTATTGTGAAAATTCTGCTGGTGGATATAAGTTAGTGATAATCTGGTGGTATTAGTTTGATTATGTATTATCTTAATTGAGAGTGTAATATTATTGAGGTCTTTTTGGATGATGTGGACAAGAATGAAAGCTAAGAGAAAGATTGTGACTCGTTACACCTTTGTTGTACTTAAGGATATAATTGAAAATCGTGGTTAATGGAATGGAGTTTTGGAACTCATGGATTAATAATTTGGAGTACTAATCGCAATTAGGTGTCTGATGTATTTAATGATTGTGACATTTGAGGATGAGCTTCTAAATCATTAATTTGTGGTGTTTTCATTAGCGATATTTGTGGATGAATTGTTAAATAATGGATAATGATGGAGTCTAACCATTTGTGGTGTTTGGTTATGAAGTAGTTTATGAGGATATTGAAATGTGACAAATTGAGGGAGCTTGCAATAAGCGTGAATAGTGAGATGTGCCTTTGGAAATAGATTAAGTTATGAAGTTGTGGAATGTCAATGATTATGGTCGTTGTTGAATTTGTATTAAGATGTTGAAAGGTATAAAGTTAATTGCGGGTTAGAATGGACAGAGATTGAGTGGAAATTTGGTTAGATTGGAGTAATGTAAGCCTATTGGGATTTGGCGAGTTGTGGATTATGTAAATGATGTCCAAATTAAGCAATAGGAGTTTGCCTTTGTCAGAAAGCTAAGTAGTAATCAGAGTGCGCAACGAGTGCTGTAGTTGTGGGTTTTCTTTGTATCTAGTTGTTGCCCTTTTATTTGGCTTTCTTTTATAAATCTCAAGTTTCGAGGACGAAACTTCTTTTTAGGGGGTTGGATTGTAACACCCCGTGTTTTTATCATAAATTTTATCCGTAAATTTATTTATTAAATTAATTATCTCTCGAGTTTAATTGTTTATTTCGTATTTTAACGTTTACGGTCTCTATTTAGTTATTTTCCGTTTTACCTAATTTGGATGAGTTAAAAATTTCCGCGCACGATTTTACTATTTTAATTTAATTACTACTTTTCTTATATGAACTCTCCAAGCGTTTTAATTATATTGAATCCGATTTGTAATTGGATAAGCCATCTTGTGAGCTAATGGGTCAAAAGCCCACTTATTAATCATCTATAAAAGAAACCCTAAGCTAGCAACTAGGTTGCTCAATCTTTCGTTGCTGCCTTTTTTTTTTTCACCATGAGCTTCTTTTCTTCCTTCTTTTCATTTTTCCCCCTTTTGAATCCATTGTTATGCAGCTTTCTTCATCCAAATCAAATATAAATTATATATTTACAATCCTGCCTCTTACGTCTACAATATATTCTATTCATAATATTTTTAAGGGACTCGATTGTATGGGGTTTAGACCTACTTTTAGGGTTTATATATTTGATGGGTAAATAAGAAGAATAAGAAGAAAATGTCTTTCTTTTGGATGTTTTGGAGGAGGATTCGTGTAGGACTATATTAATGGCGTTTTATGAAGATGAAGATTAGTTTGCGGTCTTTATTGCGTAATAAAGATAACTAGGTGTTTTCCTTTAATTATGTTTATAGAAAGTGGATTATTAACTTGATATAATGATTGATTGTATGATTAATTGGTTTGTGTGGTTATTTATGCTTATGATTCACATGTTTAATTGCATTTAATAATTATGTTGTTATTCTAATTTCAATTATTTATTTGGTGCGCGAACTAGGGTTCAAATCGCGAACCCTAGCGTTGGTGGTGGTGGTGCGGCCGTGGGGTTGCCGTGGCCTAGGGTTTCGGCCTCCTCCTTGTGGGAGAGGCTAGGGTTTCCTTATGTTGAGAAATTTGGGTGTTGGTTTATATTATTAAGGTTATAGCATACTAAAGTATAACTTTACTTGTAAGCTACCCTGATTATACCTATTTGAGCTATAACTTTGAAAGTGACGTTACGGTGCGGTGTACTATAACAAGACTCGTTGTGATGACATGGCGGTTTGTACCGTGGAGTCGACCTCTCGGTGATAGTGTTATAGAGGACTAACCCGTGACGGAAGAGAGTTATAGTTGATGATACTATAACCTCGCACGTATAAAGTTATTGCTTGAAGTGCTATAACTTCACTAAAGTTGTGAAGGTTATAACTGAAGTTGCTATAACTTCACTAAAGTTGAGTGAATGTTATAGCTGAAGGTACTATAACTTTGCCGAAGTTAAGTGAAGGTTATAATTGATGATACTATAACCTGAGACGCTTAACTAAGGTTATAGGTGGTGTACTATAACTTTGCTGAGGATAAGTAAAGGTTATGGTTGATGATACTATAACCTGACAAGCTTAACCAAAGTTATAGATGGGTTACTATAACTTCACTAGGGTTAAGTGAAGGTTATAGTGGGAGGTACTATGCTTCTGTGTCTTGTGTTATGGTAGCTTGAACTATAACATGACCTTTGAGGTGTAATGTTATAGGTCCAGGTACATAACCTAAGGTTATTTGTGCTTGTTTATGTGTAGTGTTATGGTCAGCTGGACTATAACACTATGTTTGCATATTGTAATGATTACTCTTACTGATTCGATTGGTTGAGCAGTCAATTATACTGATCTTGAGTTGAGTCATGACGTTGTTCACGCATTGTTGGACAGTCAGTTATACTGTTCCTGTGTTGAGTCGTGACGTTGTTCACGCATTGGTTTGCACAGTCAGTTATACTGTGCATTTGTTTGTAACTGGTTGAATAGATGACGGTAGTATCAGTTATATACTATTCAGAATGAACAAACGCTACCCTTCGGGGGTTTATTTTGGTCTATGGTCGGGATTGGTCAGAGGCAGTGGTTATACGCTCTGGTCCCCGAGTATCGTTCAATGTACAGTTAATGTATCGAGAGTCTGGCCAGGTCTTAAACATATAGGCAGTGGTTATACGCTATACATAGTACCGTGGAGGCAGTGGTTATACGTATATGCAATAGCTCTCAAAGAGGTCCAAACCTTTTTCGACAGTAGAACAACGTCACAATCTCCAACAAGTAATGCTCCAAACACTGGTCCAACTATTCTTGATCCGGAACGAGCAGTTACGAAGAGGCGTAGACAAAGGAAGAAAAGCGGGATACAAAAACGAAAGTCAAAGCGTTCCGCTAAAGCAAATGAGGTCGAGTTGCTATACACTCCCATTCCTAGGCTCTTATAAGAAAAAAATGCTCTATTCCCTTATCTTTTGAAACGCATTCGGATTTTTTTGTTGAACTTCAATTTTTTTAAGGTTTCTTGTCATTATGGATTTTGTACTTACGATTACTTAATTATTGGTCAGTTTTCGGTGTTTTGTGTCATTTTTATTGTGGTCTTACTAATGTTAGGGTTATAAAAAAATCCACTTTCAAACCTTGTCGTACACTATTGACGTAAACATATATACAAACATACATTACATAAACAAGTGAGCACTATTGATGATTTTATGATCACTTACTTCAAATTTATGGTCACACTTTTACAAGTATACTGTAAATAAATAAAATTTCCTATCGTCTACTTTTTATAAGAAAATATAGATACATAATTTATGGCCACACTGTTACTTTTATGAGCACTAACTTAAAATTTATGGTCATACTTAGGCCTAAAAAGTTTATGATACTGTAAACTTATTACTATCTTCAAAAAAGTTTAAGATACTGTAAACTAAAACTGGAAAAAAGTAAATGTCTTTAATTCTACTACCAAATCCAAAATAAAATATCATTGTTTCTTCTAACACCTCTAGTTCTACACCATTCTATTTCTTGGTCGTTCCTCCAGCTTCCTTATCACCACCTCCTTCAAATCCTTCCTTTATTGCCAGCCTTGTGCACTTCCTAGCATACACACTCTTATTGGCCGCTCGAGGTGGCCTCGGGTAATAAACACTCTTCTTTTGTAAAGGCTCTTGGCAGTTAGTATCATTAATACCACTGAAGTCGATTCCAAGATCAAACGAGGGTGGCTCAATCAATATCATTTGAAACCATCTCATCAATCCTCTTACCAAGAGCAAGATAACTAGCCAAGAACTCCGGGTCCTACAATGCTTGTGTGAACTCTGTTGGAGTAAGTGTCCTCCACAATAGTGCATTTATATAATGAATCTTGATAAGTGAATATTTGTATGATTTTAACCCCCAATTTAGCTCAGTTTTGTATGTCATTTGTGCTTTGTTAAGCCATTTTATGAGCTAATATCGTCTTCTAGGCGAATTCCTATGTTCTAACCTGTTTTGTAGGGAAAGTGACGTTTCTACGCCCTTTTTTCTATATTCCCGAGCATTTGCCTAGAACCCGACGATTTGAAGAAGCAAGCTTGACCAAGTCAAAGGCATTTCAAGAAGGTTCACTGATTCAAAAGAAAGAAGAAGCAAAGACGATTTCGCATTTGTCAGAAGATCGATCAGTTAGGCGAAGAAATCATCATTTTACCTCAAACCCTATCAACAAACCCGACTTAAAAGGTCAAGGGGGATAATGAAAGTCAAGTCATATGGAAGGGGAGATGAAACGAAAGTCAATGGACCAAGATCACTACATACCCGATCGGGTAAGTAGTGTACCCGATCGGGTATCCTTGCTGTTCCGAGCTTTTGCTTCGACTTCCTTTATTTTGTCCTATATGTTTAATGTATGACCCCTTCCCCACGAAACCTACTGCTATATAAGAATGCCTCAGCCACCACATATCAACACACTTCTCTCTTAACACACTTCTCTACCCACAATTAGAAACCCTAGATTAGGAGGAGAGAAACCTAGCCTCTCTTCTCATGTCTAGATCATTTTCTTCTTCCTTTTTGTCCTTAGTTTCTTAGTTTATTTATGATTTCTCTACATCAAATCCTTAGCCTAGATCAATAAAAAGTCCATCTTTGTAATCTACTTTATTTGGTTCAAATATTGTAATTCGTGGATCGACTATTCTATGCAAGGAATTTCTATTATGGTCGTTTATATTTCATCATTGTCGTTGTTGATCGTCATCTAGGTATTCCTATTTTATCTTTTGTTTAAAGTCTTTATGTTTCTTATTTGATTGCTATTTTCTGTACATGTCATTTTAGATTCAATTTCAATATCGTTGTAATCATTTCATTTCCCTAGATCGTCAATTTAGCGCCGTTATTATCGCCAATTAAAGAGTCTTAAAATATTATCAAAACCAAATAAACATGTCTATCCTAGTTTTTTATTATTAACATCATCTTAGATCTAAACATCACCATGAGTGAGTAGTTGTTTTT
>JAIUZE010018962.1:0-21154 GCA_022085475.1 Heliosperma pusillum
AGCACATAGCCTTTTTCGGTTTTTCCACCTTCTTAATTGCCTTATTTTTGTTACTCACCATCCTTTTACCGCTACCTTTGTTTTTACACATCTTAGGGGGTTAGACCTTCACTTCTTTGGGAGCCTTGACATTGAGAAGGACTTCCAAATGTTGTTCTTTGGTCATAGGCTCCGATTTTGGCTCAAGTTTCTCTCGGAATTCTTTAAGTAAATTTGCAAATTCACTCATATCCGATTCTTCTTTTCTTTTGAGGATACCCACAGTTGTGTAAATCTCAGACCACACACCAGACATTCCAATTTTCCTACTATCATTAGCATTGTAGTTGTGAAGAAGATTTCCATTAGAATCATAAATTGGGTTTCTCAGTGCCTTCTTACTCCACCTACGCAAAATGTATTTCTCAGGTATTTCCTTAAATTTCCCAGAGCAAATCCAAATGATGTGATTGTATAAAAATTCCCTTCCTTTCAAAGAGTTTACATGTACAACTTACATCCATCGTCCTCCTATTGTACTCAACTCCATATGTCTTTTTCTTATTTGCGTCTTCAACCATTGAAACTTCAAAATGAGTTTCTGGATCTGGTGGGGTGTATCCAACCACACTACACGCGTTTACCGCACACTTCACTTCCTCTTGGAATTCATAGAAAATTTCGTGTGTATACGCCTTCACTGCATGAGCCTCCCAGTTTAACCCGAAAAGAGTTTCGGGTATTGAGTTGCCACTATCCGCTTCAAGCTTATTTAGAGTGTGTCTTTGTTGGTCTATTGCACTCTCATACCTCATCCAAAATTCTACAAGAGTCCCATACTTATTTTCAAATCTCTTGAAAAAACTATTTCCACTTTCCGATCTTTGTGTGGTTTTCAAAATACCACCCATCAAAACATTCCTAAAATAAGCGGGTATCCACTGCTCCCTTATATCAAACTTCCCGCTCAACCAAGTATTTCCTTCTAATGAGAACTCACTGATTACCTTAGCCCACTTTCCTTCGAATTCCTCAGGCTCCATATCGTTGTCCCAGATGACATTGTTAAAACGGGTTAAGAAATCAGTGTCTTTGCAAATTGAGCTCCCAACTTTGTCGGTTACTTTTTTCATGATGTGCCACATACAAAACCTATGTCTTGCTTTTTTAAACACATCTGCAAGTGTAACAAAAAAACTAGTTATTTAAAGCAAGTTTGTGAAACTTGGCTTGTTGTGTTGTGAATCTAGGTCTGTAAGTTTGAAATTTTTTCCTTCTTAAAGTAGGACATCTGTTTGTGAATCCTACAGCTAAGGTTTGTGAACCTTGACTTTTTAAGATGTGAATCTTCGACCCAACTTTGTGAAACTACTTGAAAATTAGGAATTTTATTTGTTAAAGTAGGGCATCAGTTTGTGAATCCTACAGCTAAGGTTTGTGATTCTGGGATCTTAGTTTGTGAAACTCCTATAAAAACTCATGAAAACGATTTCAAACATTTAAGTTGATATACAAACACACCTGGAACTGCATTAATTAATGCTGGGTCTTGGTCGGTGATTATGTAGTTTGGTTCATTGCCACCCATTGATTTCAAAAATTGCTGAAAAACCCAAACGAAAGAATCATCGTCTTCATGAGATAAAAGGGCAGCTCCAAAGGTTATGGACTTTTTATGATTGTCGATGCCAGTGAAAGGCGTGAATTTCATTCCATATTTGTTAGTGCCAAAAGTCGGATCAAATGAAATTGCATCGCCAAAAATAGAGTAACATCTCATCGATTCAGCATCCGTCCAAAAAATCCTTGACAAACAATTATCTGAATCAGTTTCATACGCAAATTGGAGCCCTTTCGTTTCACGGAGGGTTTCGAAACGTGACAAGAACATTTCTGCATCCTTATCCTTTATAAAACACTTCACATCTCGTTGGAAATTCTTGAATTGCGAAAGTGAACCTCCCACATTCTCGTATCCCCCTGCTTGCTCCTTGCATAACTGATATGTTTTACTAGCCCCAACATTCGCCTTCGAATTGTTGATTATAGTTTGCTTATGATACTCAGGCAGATTTTCAGCAAGTTTCTGAAATTCCCTATCTTTAACCGAAATCAATTCATGATTGTGAGCCTCATGGAATTGTTCAACCTTGTACGCCTTTCCATCGACTACGAATTTGATCATTGCTTTACAACCCCACCTTTTAATTTTTGTTATTCTGGTAAATTTTTGCCTACTAGAACATTCAGTTTCATCTCCGCCTCCGCTTGATTTTGCACTGGATTTTGCATCACTTGTAGCGTCAGATTTTTCACCGATTATACCGATTATAGGGCGTCTCTTCCTCTTATTAAAACCTTCACGATGACAAAGAAGGACTTTTGTTCGAACCTCACCATCTCGGGATCTCTTAGTTGAAGACCTTCTTGATTCAAACCCAGAAGCAAGAGCATAAATTTCATAGAACTTCATCGCTTTTTCTATGCTCACAAATCTTTTGCCGATCACAGGTGTAAACTTCTCTTCAACCCTACTTATCCATTCCTCACTGCCACCCGGTGTGTAACATAAAATAGGAGACATAGTGAATACTGTAGGGGTTGTTAAGACATTAGAACCCTCACCACCCTCACCAGAACCAACATTAGAACCCTCACCACCCTCACCATAACCAACATTAGAACCAGAAGCCTCACCAGAACCCACACGAGCATTAACAGAAACATTATCCTCTCTGTTGGAGTTCCCATTAGAATCAACACCTAAAAAAAAAAATCATCAAATCAAGTCTCATATTCAAGAATCATATCTTATTTTGTGAATCCTAGTGCCTAATTTGTGAATCTAATATCTTATTTTGTGAAACTTGATCATAAAATTGATCATAAATTGTTCAAATCACTTTCATGAGTTTTCATAGGAGTTTCACAAACTAAGATCCCACATTCACAAACCTTGGCTGTTGGATTCACAAAAAGATGCCCTACTTAAAGAAGGAAAATTCCTAATTCATGAGTTTTCATAGGAGTTTCACAAACTAAGATCCCACATTCACAAACCTTAGGCGTAGGATTCACAAAAAGATGCCCTACTTAAAGAAGGAAAATTCCTAATTTTCAAGTAGTTTCACAAACTTAGGTCGAAGTTTCACAACATAAAAAGTCAAGGTTCACAAAACTTAGCTGTAATTAAATACTCAACATGACGGAACGATTATTATAAGTTTCGCAAAATCATGTCTTATTTTGTGAATCCTAGTGGCTATTTTGTGAATCTTATATCTTATTTTGTGAAACTTGATCATAAATTGTTCAAATCGTTTTCATACGAGTTTTCATAGGAGTTTCACAAACTAAGATCCCACATTCACAAACCTTAGGCGTAGGATTCACAAAAAGATGCCCTACTTAAAGAAGGAAAATTCCTAATTTTCAAGTAGTTTCACAAACTTAGGTCGAAGATTCACAACATAAAAAGTCAAGGTTCACAAAACTTAGCTTTAATTAAATACTCAACATGACGGAACGATTATTATAAGTTTCGCAAAATCATGTCTTATTTTGTGAACCTAGTGGCTATTTTGTGAATCTTATATCTTATTTTGTGAAACTTGATCATAAATTGTTCAAATCGTTTTCATACGAGTTTTCATAGGAGTTTCACAAACTAAGATATCAGATTCACAAACCTTAGCTGTAGGATTCACAAACTGTTGCCCTCCTTTAACAAATAAAATTCCTAATTTTCAAGTAGTTTCATAAACTTGGGTCGAAGATTCACAACACAAAAAGTCAAGGTTCACAAACCTTAGCTGTAATTAAATACTCAACATGACGGAACGATTATTATAAGTACCGCACAATCATGTCTTATTTTGTGAACCCTAGTGGCTATTTTGTGAATCTTATATCTTATTTTGTGAAACTTGATCATAAATTGTTCAAATCGTTTTCATACGAGTTTTCATAGGAGTTTCACAAACTAAGATCTCATATTCACAAACCTTAGCTGTAGGATTCACAAAAAGATGTCCTACTTTAAGAAGGAAAATTTTTCACAAACAGACATAGAAAGTATTATATAATGAACACAAAATCAAGTCTTTATTGCACAGCAACCATTAACACCAACACCAAGTCTTAAATTCACAAAATCAAAATGAAAGCCGCAAAAAAGCGATATACCTGTTTCAATAGAACTATTATTTGTAATATCTACAATCTCCATAACAATCAGAGCTGCAAAACGTCAAAATCAACGTTGTAATTAATAAGAAATGACGAGGTTAACAAAAAAAAGTTAAATTTTGATGAAAATCGAAACTTATATCCTAAAATAATCAACGACTTTATGAATATGTTAAATTTTGATGAAATTATGAAATTACCTGAAAATTAATTAAAATTTTCTTCTGAATTTCATAGAATCGACGCCCAATTTCGATAATATCGACGCTGTTGTGAGTTGTTTCGATAATATCGACGCCCAATTTCGTAGAATCGCAGCAAGCAGCAATTTCGTTGAAATTTTTTGAAATTAAGAATGTTGAATGTTGATGCTGTTCTTACGAAGAAGCAGAGAGAAGGTGGAAAAT
Organism: Heliosperma pusillum; assembly: GCA_022085475.1. Taxonomy (NCBI): domain Eukaryota; kingdom Viridiplantae; phylum Streptophyta; class Magnoliopsida; order Caryophyllales; family Caryophyllaceae; genus Heliosperma; species Heliosperma pusillum. The sequence goes on from JAIUZE010018962.1 coordinate 4,575, forward strand.
GTTGATGAAATTTCGTTGTTGTGTGTTCTTAAGAGTCAGCCCTAATTATTGTCAGCCCAATGAACAACACGGCTTGAGTCAGCCCAACAAACTAGTATCAGTCCAGTGAGAAGTTTGGTGAGGCAGGCTGCCTCGCCATAATTTGCTGCCTCACCGGATTCAGACTCTATATATATATATATAGTTCTTATCTTTTTATTATAGTTACGATATTTATATATTCTTTAGTTATTTAGTCTTTTTTATTTTTATTGTATATTCATAAGCGTATCATAGAGTCTCTTAATTATAGGAAGTAGCATAATTAAGATCAAAATAATTATAATTGTATATAAGGAACTTCGAATTTGGAGGGAAAATTTGGAGAAAAATTACTAAATGATTAATCCTCTTCCCAATTCCTACTAAGATCAAATTCGAAGTGATTTGCCATTTTTTCAAAGTTTTTTCCTTAATCAACAATGATATTCTTTTTAGAATTGAACAAAATTCAATTTGCAACTTACACAAACTATAGAATGAACATTTGGTCTTATTTATTTTAGACGTGGCTACCCGTCTTATTGGTGGAGACGGGCCAAGCCCACTCATAAAAGAGCAAGTGGGGGATTATCCATTATCCCCCACTTGCCCCACTTGCTCTTTTGTCAGGGGGTTTGACCCATATGAACCAATAAGACGGGTCACTTCGTTTGAAACAAGAATTGGTGTAGAATGAAAAAGATCTAATATCAAATTATATCAAGGCTTCATCTATCCAACCAAAGTCTATCTTTCCTTTGAACATGCCTAACAATTTTCGAATAAATTTCTCTTAAAATTTCTCTTAATGACGTTAACAATCTCTTCAACAATCAATTATGGTTTGAACAGGTGCTCATTCTACAATTTGTTTCTTTGCAACCATATGAAGTAATGACAACAATTAATCATCATTATGTAGAAAAGTCTTTTTTTTTTGTGACGGACTTGAATGATCCCGTAATAAGGGCTACAGCCACTCCTAGTGATAAACAGAAGTGCAACAAAAGTTGAAAACCAATAATGACAACGTGCAATAAAAAACGCTCCTGAGTGTTTAGTATCAGAAATAACATTCCTATGTATCCACCAAAATAGAAACTATATGTCAATACGCAACAATATCCAACCTGGTTCCTAGAGGGTAAAGATAATCTCAACGACAAAGACATTCATAGCTAGTCCTAAAGACTATCTACCATCTTCCTATAGAGTATCGCCTTTAACAAACAAAATTCAATCGATGTTACTTATGTATATTATACCGACAAACAAGTTTATTGGGTAATAGGATCATATTCTATAGGTGTTTAGTTTTCAGCTGATACTTACTTGTACATGTGGCATTTCAGTACGAGGAATTTTATATATAGCCATTTATACCCCCAATCTTTAAATTAAACAAGGAATATAAAAGGCCAAAACAACAAACAAATAAACATCACAACTCTTAATATAGATGTTATATTATGTCGACAAGGCGTACCTTCGATGTTATGGCTATGGTAGAGGCACCAAGACTAGAGAAGCTGAGGGTAGAGGTTTCGTGAGCGCAGATGAGGGGACACGGTGAACGGCGACTGCGATAAAGGTGTTATTAAATTCTAAAGACGGTTGCACACAGTTAATGGTGGGTTGTTTTCATGGGTGGTGATGGAGATGAACGAGGAAAGCCTTTCAGTTTGTGGGTACTAATGCTGGTGGACGGTGTTGTGTTTACTGATGGTCGACGGGAACGTAGATAGTGGTGGTTGACGTAAGACGGCATGTGTAGTGCTTGTTGTGGGCAAGGTCGTGGGGTTTTTAGTTTATGGCATATGAAGATATGCCAAATAGTAGTCTATAGATAGTTTACTTGATTATTTTTTATATGTTTTTTTGCTATGATGATAGGAAAATGACTCCGCGTCAGTTGTACTTTGAATGGCCATAAGAAGCTTATAGTGGCGGTTTTTGGTAAAGAAGTGTTGCTATGTATCTCTAGGATTAGTGTTATAAACATTATTAATGCCGGTTGTACAAATAACAGCCATAAATGACCTATTGTGGAGGTTGTTTTACTGAAAACTGCCACGAATAGTGTATTTTTTTTTTGTGCGCCGATTCAAATTAAAAGTCGACGCAATATACCTCTTATAGTGTAAAAAATTCGTTCCCTCCAATTTGTTTTTCTTTTTAATTCGTTTTCTATTAGAACCGCCATGATAGCAGTGACACGATAGAGGTTTTTTATACTAGTGAAGAAAGATGGTTCCATGAGACTTTTCATCGACTACCGAGAGCTTAACCGGGTTACAATAAAAAAACAAGTACTCGTTGCCAAGATTGAGGATTTATTCGATCAACTCAAAGGTGCTTCTACATTTTCAAAGATCGATTAAAGATGCGACTATCATCAAATCTATGTTCATGAGTTCGATATTCCCAAGACCGCCTTTAGCACTCGTTATGGCCACTTTGAGTTCAAGGTGATGCCATTTGGTTTGATGAATGCTCCCTCTATCTTCATGCATCAAATGAATCGAACCTTTAGTGAGTTTCTTGATAAGTGTGTTGCGGTGTTTATCGATGACATTCTCATCTGTTCTAAGTCAGAGGAAGAGTATGCATGTCGATCATATTCGTACCATTCTAGGGATTCTTCTACACAAAAGTGGTTTGCCAAGTTTTCTATGTGCGAATTTTATTTATCTAAAGTGTCTTTTCTTGGTCACGTTATATGCAAGGAAGATATCATGGTGGATCCTTCAAAGATCAAAGCCGTGAAAGAGTCTTACCAACGTTGGTGAAATCTGAAGCTTTTTAGGTTTAGCCGTTACTATCATTGCTTTGTGAAAGACTTTTCCAAGATTTCTAGGCCAATGACTCATCTTTTGAAGAAAGAGACCAAGTTTGTGTGGACCAATGATTGTGAAGCCGCTTTCCAAGAGTTGAAGAAAAGTTGACTATCGCCCGTGTTTACCTTGCCCAAAGATGAAGTCGACTTTGATGTGTATTTTGATGCTTCTTAGTGTGGCTTAGGGCGTGTTCTCATGCAAAATAGGAAGGTTGTTGCCCATGTTTCGCGCCAAATGTGAGTTCATGAAGTGAACTATCATATCCATGACCTTAAGCTAGCCTCTTTTGTTCATGTCTTAAAGATTTGGAGGCATTATCTCATTGGAGTCCATTTCCGCATCTACACCGCACAGAAGAGCTTAAAATATAACTTTATCCTAAAGGAGCTCAGTATATGAGACAAAAGCGTTGGTTAGAGTTGGTGAATGATTATGATATAGAGTTTTTATACCAAAACGGAAAAGTGAATGTGTTGTCGATGCTCTTAGTATGAAGATGACTCATTCCTTAAGTGTCATCCGTGTCCTACCCGATGAGGTTTGTACCAAATTCCGTTAAGTTGAAGCTTCAATAATTAGTGAAGAGTGGATTTGAATACCTTGGTTCTATGGATGTCGAACCCATTTTACTTCGTGATATCCGAGAAAATCAAGTGGATAGTGCTAGCTACAAGTTTATTCAAGCAAAGCTAAAGATTTTGAGATTGATGCTAGTGGGGTCCTTCGTTTTAGAGGCCACTTGTTTGTTCTCGATACCCTTGAACTAAGGAATAAGATCCTTAATAAAGCTCACATACCCCCTTATTCGATTCATCTCGGAGGTGACAAGATGTATAAGAATTTGCGTCTTCAATTATGGTGGCCTCGATTGAGAAGCGACATTGTGGCCTATATGGGAAGGTGTCTCGCTTGTCAACAAGTGAATATTTATCGTAAAAGACATGGTGGTTTGCTACAACCTTTGGATATTCCTTTGTGAAAATGGGAGTCTATCGCCATGGACTTTGTAATGGCCCTACCTAGAACCATTGGTGGAAAGGATTTCGTTTGGGTAATTCTAAATATATTGACTAAGTGTCGTAGATTCATTCTGATCAAGGAGACATGGAATTTAGATCACCTTGCTAGTGCTTACATAGAGGAGTACCTTCGTTACCATGGTATTCCTAAGGATATCATTTCGGACCGTGACCCAAGATTTTGTTTAAGATTTTGGAAAGCCTTGCAAGAAGCTATGGGTAATAAATTGTTGATGAGCACCGCATTTTATGCCGTTACCGATGGTCAAACCGAACGAACCATTCAAAACCTTGAATATTTATTGCATGCTTGTGCCCTATATTTCAATTCAAGCTGGGAAAAGAATCTACCTTTGGTGGAATTGTCTTACAACAATAGTTATCAGGCTTCTATTAAAATGGCGCCCTACAATGCTTTTTATGGAAGGAAGGGTCAAAGCCCTATTTGTTGGGACTAAACACGAGTTCGTGATTTAGGAGTAAACAAGCTCATGGAGACGATTGATCATGTGAAGATCATCCGTGAGAGAATGAAAGACGCTCAAGATCGTCAAAATTATTTACGCTGTCGTTCGACGAAGACCCTTGGAGTTTGAGGTTGGTGACAAAATATTCTTGAAGGTGTCCCCTATGAAAGGTGTAAAGAGGTTTGGTGTGAGAGGAAAGTTGAGTCCAAAGTACATTGGACCCTTCGAAATTATTATGACAATTGGTGCCGTGGCTTACAACTTAGATTTTCCCTCAATTTTGGGCAAGGTTCATGATGTAATCCACGTGTCTCAGCTTAGGAAGTACGTTGGCGACTCTAGTCATGTGTTGCAAGCTGATATTCCGGAACTTGAGCCTAGTTTGTCTTTTGAAGAGAGACCGATCCTGATTTTGGATAAGCAAAAACAAGAAGTTGAGAAGTAAGGTGGTGCCTTTAGTGAAGGTGTTGTGGAAATATGGAGTTGTAGTGGAGGAAACTTGGGAAACAGAAGCTTCGATGCGTGCTTAGTACCCGAGTTTTTTCGACTAAGGTATCGTTCTCTTCACCTCAAGTTTCGAGGACGAAACTTTTAAAAGAAGGAGTGATTTTAACACCCGTGAATTTAGCGATTATATTTTATTAGTATCTAATTATTTAATTATTGGTTAGCCTTAAATATTATTAGAGCGTAGTTGGGTAAAAGTCATGTCATTTTGCCTTGTTTGAGTTCATATTTGAATTCTACGCGAAGTTTTAGTAGAAATCCCCCCCCCCCCCCCCCCCCCCCCCAACTCTTGGGTCAAAATGAGTCTTCACTGTACCCCCCCTCTATAAATTAAATCTTCCTTGAACAACCCATTTCAGTTTTTGTAACAACCCGAAAAGTACCCAATTTTTCTAGTAAAATTTCTTAAGGATACTTTTCAGCAAGGTTAAGTTTTTAAAATAGAATTTATTGTTTCGAGTCTTATTTTGAAATTCCGAGTTCGTATTTGGAATTTCTGAGAGATTTCATGAAAATCCCGTTTTAAGTCATCTTTGACTTTTCTTGACTTTTTAAGTCGTCTTTGACTTTTTCTTGACTTTTTAAAGTCGTCATTGACTTTTCTTGACTTTAAGTCGTCATAAACTTTTCTTGACTTTTTAGTCATCTTTGACTTTTCTTGACTTTTAAGTCGACTTTGACTTTCGTTGACTTTCCCGACTCGCCTTATAAGTTTGAAGACCGAAATTTTATTTAAAAAAATAATATTTTTGATTTATTTTTATTAAGATTTATTAGGATTTATCATAATTTAATATAATTATTTTGAATTTATTCGGAATTTAAAGAATAACTTTTACGGTTTTTACTCGAACGTCATTTAACTATTCCCGACGCATCGTAATGCGCGCAACAAAATCGAAACTCGCCTTTGGCATGAGTCACGCGCCCATGTCATCGTTTTCCACTCACATGAGATAGTTTAATTCTTTTGATTAAACTAATAAGAATATCTTAGATATTTTCAACTTTATCGATCCGTCAACGGAAATTACGCAAATCGATTACAAAACAGACCCGATTCATCTCAAACCACACGGCTCCCTCTCCTCTCATAGGCCTTGATATTTTCATTACTTTTGATTACAATATCATAATATCTAGATATTTGGTGTAATTAACTTAATCGCTAATTATATTTAATCGATTACCGTAAAATAAGTATTAATCGCGAGTCAATTCCGTAACAACAATTTCAAAACCCGACTTCCTAATCCCTCTATATTTACACGGCTCCCTCCACTCCACTACTCACTAACAACTTTTCATTTTTCAACAAATCAAATTAAGATCAAATTATCACTTTCTTTAATCGTTCTTGAGTGTTATTCGTGTTCTTCATCCGTTCTTCATCGTTCTTGAGCAAAATCCTCATAAAATCTTCATTTCTTAATTAAATCCGTCCTAACTTATAATTCTAGAATCTCCTCCTCGCTCTCCATCTTCTAGTACGGTTTATTTTCAATTCCGTCAAAATCGTTTTCAACATTTAATTTATGGAAAATCAAGTTTAAGTTCTAATAATGTTTTCTTGTCATTTCTTATAGGGGAAGATTTTGAAGACGAGTTTGGAGACTCGGATATTTTGGGTGAAGATTAGTAGGAGGGTTTCTTGGTTTATACTTCTTATTTTGGTGCTAATTGACTTGTCTAGCTAAGGTAACAATTCCTATTTACTCGACGAAATAATGTCACATAGCCTTTAGCTTTTGGTTCTTTAGTTTTTGGTTCATCTTTGTTTTTTGGTTCATGTTATTATGGTTTATGGATTTTTAGTAGTAATATGATAAGTAGTTGTTTTTATCATGTTGTATGAATTTATGACAAGTTTAGTGTTCTTGACATTTTTTTATGATTTGTTATAATCATGATTTTTGTATGTATGATTGTTAAAAGGGTTGTTTGATGATTAAAACATGTTAGAAATTAATTTGGTGTTTGATGTGGTTGAACCGTGGAGGAGGGCTGAAAACCGGACCCAAACCAGGCCGGTTCAGGCCGGTTCAGGCCCGGTCCAGGCCGGTCTGGGTTGGTCAAGGGTGGGTCCGGGTTTTGGTGTTTGGGTTGTGTCGATGTTTGATTGTTTGGTTGTTGTTTTGACGGGTTTTAATTATGTTAAAGCATGCGGGAAATATTAAGAAACGGTTTTAGTAAAAGTTGGAAAATCTGCAAAAACAGCCCAAACAGGCCCGTGGGCCCATTCAGGCCCATGTTGGGTTCGGCCCAAAAGTCAGCCCGTGGGTCCCACTTTGGGACTTGTGACGGTTTTTGAGTTATCGTCATTTTTATCGTGTTTTGTAATATTTAGCAAGTGGGAAATATTAATAAGTAAAATATTTAATTAAAGAGGTTTTTCGTAAAATTATTATTTCTCACATGTTAGAAATTATAAGACGGGATCGTAGTTTAATTTGTTATCATTTAAGTTAAGCGGGTTTTGGGTATAATATGATAATTCACATGTTAGAAGTAGTAATAAAATAACATGTAATGAATATGTTGATTTTATGTCTATGTGATAAAGACTCTGTTTCTAGCCGGTTTGACCAAACGGGTTTGGTCAAACTAAGATATAGTCAGCCCCGTTTTGACTGATGACCCGTCGCGGGACTCGGGTCGGGGATTTGTCTTCAAGTAAGGTTGTATTTAATTAATGAATTAGCCTTAGTAGATATGAGGCGATATGATATGTGAATATGATGTTTATATGCAATTAGTCACCTGATAGGATGTTTTTCCGTGACTGTTTGTTTATATGATATATGTCGTGTTGACTAAGTACCCATAGAGAATTATGAGTATATGGCGTCTTGACCATTCTAATTCTAAATGAGTATCTTGGACCATGACATTGATAGGCCCGTACTATCTTTAACGAGTATATAGTTCACTGCTTGATAGCTTTTGTGTCAGGGCCTGGGGGGCTTATCTCCAAGTCGGGGCATGGCATCCTAAGAGTTCCGCTTTGGGAAGGGAGCCAGCTTAAGTACTAGCCATCTATGCTTAGGAGGTCGCCTAGTAGAGTTTATCGTGTACGGTTATGTCATGAGACGGGGAATGGAATAGCTGTTGTCGCTAGGTCTGATCAGTCTAGGACTAGGATGTTTTCCTACCTTGTGGTATAGCCTCGAGTTACAGAAGTCGACTATTGACGGACTAAGAACTTATGCCTGTTTGTAGAAGTATTGGTCTTTCATGTTTGTATGATTCTATGAGTTTTAGAAGGTGAGATGCAAGCCGGCTAAGATTGATAGAGTTTGGATTACCGATTGTTAACTGATTCACATGATTACGTGTTGATTAGGGTTTGAGTGTATCAGGCCATGTTTCAGAGAGGAACCTCTGAGCTAGCATACCAGCTTCCCTACCTCGAGTTATAGTTTATTATCGGTTTCACATGATAGCTTTCACATGCTAGGTTATTTGTAGTTATCTGTTTCATAACATGAAAAGCATATCATATATGTTTAAGTTTTGTATTTTCCATATACATTGCTTTTATGTTATTCATGTTTCATTAAACTCGACATTTCGTGGCTGGGAGGACTCGGAGTTACTCCCCACTGACTGTGGCTTCCGTGTTTATATTTAATGCGGTCGAACAGGTGGTGAATGCATATTTGGGGTACATTGACGAGCTAGCGAGCGAAGTATTTACCTTGGACCTATATTCGGTTCATAGTTTGTATATTATTGTACACACTTTTATTTCCGTATTTATACGGGAGATATGTCTCCCGTCTTGTATATTTCTTTTGTGTAATATTATTTCCGTTTTGTAATGACCCTTTTTATTTATGACACCTTCGTTATGTATTATTATCTTTTATGTATTTAAATAATTTTTTTTCTTTCCGCAAATTTGAGGGTGTCACAGTTTTTCCCTTCCATGTAATTTTAAGCTTCCTTCTTTCTAAAACATCTCCATTGAAACCCTTTGCCTTGAGAACCTTAAAACAACCATAATTCATTCAATCCTCAACCAAATCCTTTGATTCTCGAGCCAAACTCCATATTTTCATTTTCTCTTTCTTTCTAAGTAAGAAAGTTTCATATTTGTTAACCTTCAAAATTCTGTCTTTTTGTCAAAGCTAGAATTCGTCTCAAGTTTAGTAATTTCTTGTTTAGGAGGAGACTTGGAGGATCCAGTCAAGGTTACTACTTAATTGAAAAATATTTGGAGTCTTAAGAAGAGCTAACAGTTAACGTCGAAGGGTTACTCGATATTACACCAAATAAGAATGATTATGACAATTACATGTTCTTGGATGTCTTAAGGAGGAATTATATTGGATAAACTATAGATTTCGTCGTGAATTACATGTTTAATTATAATCATCTTTATATGTTCATATGTCATCTTTGTGGTTGCCTTGAATGGGATGTGTTTGATATGTTAGTTTTGTGGTTGTTTGAGACAAAATTGAGTTGGAATAGTTTTTTGGTGTGTTGTGTTGTATAGTTTATGTTTGGTATCACTATCCATTCGCATCTTGTCATTTGGAAGGAGGTTGGAATCGAATTAAAAGCATTTGGTATTGTGCCCAACACGTCCCTAGCCTCATCCGCCTGTCTTGCCCTCGTGCCGGCCCAATATGACCCTGCTCCCAATCTGAACATCCTTCTTTGTCCCCATGCCGGCCGGGACCATCTCGTGCCAGACCGGAACATTCTTCATACCGGTCGGGACAGCCTTGTGCCCGATCGGGACGAGTTCCTCCCCATTCATACCCGTACCAACCAGGACGATTTTGTGTCGGACCAAGACATACTCTACGGCCCCATTTTCATACAAAAAGTTGACATATGGGTCGGCGTAAAAACGTTAGGTGGTTTAGCCTTTTGAAATAGCCGAATCGGAGACCGTATGAGTAAATGGCTTACTATTTCGAGTTTTGAGTGAATATATCATGTGGAAGTGGATTACTTATATTATTATGCTTATATTGACCACATAGTTATCATGTTTGTTTCATTCACGTACTTGGTGACGGTTTTTGAGGTATTTCACTCATTTACGTTCATGTTTACTTTGAGTAGTCTTTTTAGTCGTGTTTGTTTGGATGGAGTCGATCTCTCATTTCCGTATGCCCTCGTTATGTGTTGGGCCAAAGGCTTAATTAGTGGGAACATATTTCCATGTGTTGGTTTATGCATGGTGGTGTAATGACGACGTTGTTGGGAGGTGAACACATTGCCTTGATCGACTCGACTATCAAATGTTTTATTCCGTGCAAAGTGGTGTTATTGTGCTAAGCGTACTTGCTTGACCTTTGCTTGACTTCTCATTTCCGTTGGTTGTTCTGCCAGAGTATGGGTATGTACTAGTTCTCTTTCCGCGATCTTCCGTTGTCCGTTCCGTCGGATATAGGGTAGTCGGCTTCAGTTCTGTCGTCTGAGTCTTGGATGTGAAATGTTTATCACATGTCGAATCGGGAAACATTCATCCTGAAAGTGTGACACAATGCCTAATGAAAAGTGACAAATGGTTTACTCAAAGACAAAGTGTGATATTAAGTGATATTAATTATTAAATAATACTATAAATAATTAATTCATTTTGACTCGATTTTACATCAGTTAATATCAATAAAGTGTGATATTAAGTGATATTAATTATTAACTAATACTATTTAGCTAGTTATTCTAAATCTGCAATTCCTAAGGACTCAATTATTGATTTACTAAAACCTTTCTAATTAATAAATTAATCTAATTTATAAATGAGACGGGACTAAAGCAACGATGAGCGTCATCATCGTCATATCGTCGAAATTGGCATTGCTCTCATATCTCATGCCTTTACAACTACCATTTATCTCATTAATTGACTCCCCACTCCCACACTTCAATATAAATTGCCCGCTCGTAGCTTTGGGTATCTCTGCTACCCTTGGTTAAGTCCCTACTCTCCTCACAAACTAGCTTCTAAATATTTACCGCGGAGTGTATAGATGAAATGGCTAGGAACTTAGAAAGTAAAACTATAGTTAGATAACGTTGACTAAGAAATGCATATGGCCCCCCAAATTAAGAGTTTGCGCTAAACAAAAACTTAATGGACATAATTCAAACCCGCGTCTCATACATAATAAGGTTGTTCTTATCCAACTACGCCCATTAACATTCAATGATTTACGATGTTTCAAAATGTATATATATTAAAAACGAAGCTTATTAGGCCCCATAATTTCAGGGACCTGTGTGCACGATGGAAATGCACTCGTAAATAGTTAGCCGTGGTTATATGGTCAAAATGGGTATAAAAATCAAACAGAACTCTGATGGATCTATAACGAGATACAAAGCTAGCTAGACTTGTAGCAAATGATTTAAACCAGGTTAAGCTCAAGGATTGTAGGCATACTATATCTCCAGTGGCAAATTTTACAACAGTAAGAACACTTCTTGCAATTGTAGCAGCAAAAGGATAGCCTTAATACCAACTTGACATCAATAATGCATTTTTTCATGGTCATTTGGATGAAGAAGTGTACATGGTTCAACCAGTAGGATATGATAAAGCAGAACATTCGTTGATTTGTAGACTACAAAAGTCCATTTGTGGACTCAAACAAGTTTCAAGACAATGGAATATAGAATTGACTAATATTTGAAAGAATCAGGGTTTCAACAATAAAGGAAGATTATTCATTATTTTAAAGGCATAAATCTGGAAAGTTATTAGTAGCCTCGGTATATGTTGATGATATTTTACCTACTGAAAGTGATATATCATGAAATTTTGGCTACCAAGACTGGCATAAATGATAAGCTCACCATCAAAGACTTGGGAATGATGAAGTATTTCTTGGGTCTTAAAATTGCAAGGAATGCAACTATGCAACATAAATCATTATCAATCAGAGGACATTTATTATTGACATTTTTCAAGACATGAAAATGGAAGACTCTGGTACAATTGCTTTTCGACTTCCAAAAGAAGAACTTAAGTTGTCAATTGATTCAAGGGAGCTTATCAATACATACGTCTCATAAGGAGGTTATTGTTCTTGAACTTAACAAGACATGACATCTCATATTATGATGTGCAACACTTGAGTCAGTTTTTGAGTGAACCCAGACTTTCACATTTGCAGGCTGCTATACTTGTGGCCAAATACTTATAGAACGCCATCATTATGGGCCTAGTCTATCCTGCATAAAATGATCTAAGCATGATTGCACATACTTCCTCTGTTCCATTTGATTCTTTACGTTTGCTTTATACATGTACATCAATGCACGTTTTCGTTTGTTCATATCTTTAGTTACATATTATTAAAAAATATAAAAGTTTGATATTCATAATGCACCCGGTAAGACGTACTAAATAAGATCTCGCATGACTATCGTTTATGTTATATATTAGAAGTTGTATTAAAGATTCTTCTCACTTATGAATAGTGCCCAAAAAACAAACGTAAAGAATCAAATGGAACGGAGGAAGTATAATGCAGATTGGGGTTCCTGCTCCTTCACTTGTAGATCATAAGCTGGATATTGTGCCTTCTTAGGATTATCTCTCATATCTTGGAAGACCGAAAATAAGGACTCTTTTAATTAGTTATCTACAACTACTAGGATATAATAAAATAAGGCAGTTATTATGTAATTCAAAGTTTAATAGTTAACAGAATTAGGAGTCGAGTCTGGTTATATTATTAGTTTTCCCATTAGTAGACATGTAACTAGCTACTATAAATAGGATGTTTTGTATTCATTACTAGACAGATTATTGAGAATAAAATGTTGAAAAACTCGATCAAAATTTCATATTTGAGACGGTACTTTAGACCTTTGTTTTAAGTTAAAAAGGTCTTTAACTTAATTTATCGCTTCAAGTTAAATAGGTCTTTAACGTAAGCACTCATTGTTCGAGATATAGGTCTATTTCGAGCAATTATCCCATTGACTCCTAGTCTCGACAGACTATTAGTCAAATATCCCCACGGAATCAAATTTCTCCCTTGATCTCACGAGTTACGAATTCGATCCCTAGCACAAAAATCACTCGTTATTTAATTCGCTTTCGCGCACTTATATCAATAGGTCTGTGTCAGACCATGCACCACAAGAGAATTGGTCTTATTGATATCTTTACTTTAAGATCTTCAAGTACAATCAACTTTTCCTATTCCCCTCATGTGTGACAACAAAGCTATATACATATATTTGAAAACCAAATATTTTACGATAGAGTGAAACACTTAAATGTTGATTGTCATTTCGTCACAATCAAGTTACGTGAAGGATTACTAGTTTCTAACTATGTTAGAACTACTTAGAAAAGGGTTAATAATGGTATGGAAATATATATTCCATAATATATATTTCTATCCCACATATTATGTGTGTATATTTGTATAGATCCTTATCTTGTGTGTATCATTAGTTACCTTGTTTATAGGCTTGTATTATGGACGTTTGACTAAGGTTAGGTGCTTGTAACTAGCTATATATATCTAGTCTTGTATGTGTTAATATGTATCAATAAACATGGCTCAATAGCCTAATCTTATACCACATTTCGTTCTCAATTATTTATCATGGTATCACAGAGCGGGTTTTGATCCTCGTTTCTGTTTTCACAAAAAAATTTCTCATGACAAAAACTGGAGACTCAGGCATTGAGAAAGGGGCTGGCAATGGTACTGACAAGATGAGTATACCATAGTCGTCACCGGTGTTTCTCCACCCTTGTTAAATTCCGAGTCTAAAATTGACTCAGACCATTTTTAATGGTGAAAATTATGACCTATGGGCCGATGCGGTTTGTAACGGACTCGACACGAAAAATAAACTTGGATTTGTCGATGGTACCGTTCCCAAACCCGTTGGTACGGAAGAAAATTCGCATGAAGCGGTGGCATGGCGTCAATGCAACGCCATGGTCAAGGCTTGGCTGGGCGGCGTAATTGATGAGAAGTTGCACCAAGCATTGCTTTTTCAGGCACCTTTCGTGAAATATGGAAGGAGCTCCAAGAGCGCAATGCAGCAGACAATGCTCCTCGTGTTCATCAACTCAAAACCGAGTTGACCGATTGCAAGCAAGGTACCCGATCTGTCGTGGACTACTATACCCATCTCAAATCGATTTGGGATGAATTGGCAAATTATAGCCACATACCCAATTGCACTTGTGGAGCTGGGACTGCCCTAGCCAAAGAGAAGGAAGACGAGAAGGTCAATCAGTTTATTATGGGTCTCAATACCTCACTTTACGATCATATTCGATCAAATTTGCTGATGGAGGACACTCTTACGTCTCTAAGTCGCGCATACGCATTGGTTCTGAGAGAGGAGCGTCACAAAGCCGTCACTAGAAGTCGGGAAGATCACATAGAGGTAGAAATGGCAGCCCGTACCGGTGGAGGACGTGGCCGTGGTAGCACTTCTGTCGATGATCAGAAAGATTACAAACCGCCACGTTGTACTTTCTGCAACAAATGGTACCATACTGAAGAAAATTGTTGGGAAAGCTAAATATCAATGGAAGGGCACGTGGCAGAGGAAGAAGAGGAGGACGAGGAGGCAATCGTGGAGGCAGGAACTTCAATAATTCAGGACACACTGTCAATGTTGCAACCACGGAGGCTGACTCGTCCAAGAAAGACCTCAGCACCGAAGAAATTGATCAGTTACGGTCGCTTCTCACTTCCAAAGCCAAAGGTAACGACATATTAAAAGGTACGAGTCATCTAAAATTATGTGAATGGATGCTCGAAAGTGGTTGCTCACATCATATGATCGGGTGTCGAGAGTTGCTCACTGACATATGGGAGGATGAATCCTCAGTCGTTGGACTTCCAGATGGGTTGACTATTATTGCGAAAGAACACGGCAAAGTCGTGTTAAATAAATCATTCACACTCAATGATGTTTAATTTGTACCATCGTTAACCTGTCATCTTATTTCGATACAACAACTTATTCGTGAAATAAAATAATTGCATTTTGACTTTTCATCCTAACTATTGTATAATAAAGAATCAATCTACGAAGACGGAGATTGGATGGGGTGAGCATAGAGATGGCGTGCATTACATGACACGTGTGGCGGAAGTGGCAGGAGCAACGGTAGTGAATAAAGAACGGGTATGTCACCGTAGATTAGGTCACCCATCTAAGAATGTTTTGCCTTATTTGAGTACTTTAGTTGGAACGAACTTATTTTTTGATACTACTGCTGTTTGTGATCCTTGTTGCCGCGCTAAACAGACTCGGTCAAGTTTTAAACATAATCATAAGCGTCATGCTATTCTTTTCAATTTAATTCACTGTGATATATGGGGCCCATATCAAGCTAATAATTTATCCGTGCGCATTATTTTTTAACCATTGTTGATGATCATAGTCGTAGTGTTTGGGTTAACCTCATGAAAGATAGGTGAGAAGTCTCGGATTTAATTAAAAAATTTGTCAAGATGGTACAAACTCAATTTGGGAAACAAGTCAAAATTATTTAGAGTGATAATGGCACCGAATTTCTCTCGGGATCATTAAAACAATTTTACAATGACAACGGCATGATTTTCCAAACCAGTACCATTGACACACCACAACAAAACGGGAGGGTAGAACGCAAACACAAACACATTTTGGAAAAAGCACGGGCATTGAATTTTGGGGATAGTGTATATTGACAGCGGCTTGTTTGATTAATCGAACACCAACTAAACTCTTATTAGAAGGGCGTACACCTTATGAACTTGTACATGGTCACTCTCCAAACCTAGAAAACCTACGTGTTCTAGGATGTTTAGCCTATGCCCATAACAAACAAAGACCAAAAGACAAATTTAAATAGAGGGGAACACTGTGCATATTTGTGGGATACCCAAAGAGTCAAAAGAGATGGCGATTATTCGACTTAAAGGCACGAAAATTGATTGTCTCGCGTGACGTTATTTTCTTCGAACATGTATTTCCTTATGATAATATCACACGATCAGTGGAAGACAATAGTGGTCACAATGTCAGCGAGAACTGTGACACCCTCAAATTTGCGGAAAGAAAAAAAAAATAATTTAAATAAATAAAAGATGAGAATACGTTTCTAATAGGTTCCCTTTAGTGAAAATCGGTACATTTTAAAACCGGAACCTACTATTAAATATATTCATCATAAGAAGGTGTCTTAAATAAAAAGGTTCATAACAAAAAGGAAATAATATTATACATAAAAAGTATCTGAAACGGGAGACATGCTTCCCGTATAAATACGAAATAAAAGAGTGTATAAATATACAATCCTAAGAACCGAATATAGGTCCAAGGTAAATACTTCACTCGCTAGCTCGTCAATGTACCCAAGTATGCATCACAAACCTGCCAACCGCATTAAATATAAACACGGAAGCCACAGTCAGTGGGGAGTAACTCCGAGTTCTCCCAGCCACGAAATGTCGAGTTTAATAAAACATGAATAACATAAAAGCAATGTATATGGAAAATACAAAACCTTAACATATATGATATGCTTTTCATGTTATGAAACAATTAACTAACCTATAACCTAGCATATGAAAGCTATCATGTGAATCCGATAATAAACTATAACACGAGGTAGGGAAGCTGGTATGCTAGCTCAGAGGTTACCATTAACATGGCCATGATACACTCAAACCCTAATCAACACGTAATCATGTGAATCAGTTAACAACCAGTAATCCAAACTCTATCAATCT